>PVKN010013387.1:6539-20070 GCA_004027915.1 Capromys pilorides | reverse complement strand
AAAATTTTATTTATTTATTTATTTGTTTGCTTGTTGTGTTTGTTTGTTTCTTTATTTATTCATTTTGTGGCTGGCTCAGCCTGCCCTGGTGGTGGCGCTGGCGCAGCATGTGGTGCCGGGGATCGAACCGCAGTCCCCGCAGTTGCCTGAGCCCTCCTAAGCAGGCGCTTTAGACCACTGAACCATCTCGCCGGCCCCTTTTAGACTTTGTATATCAAAAATCAGCCAATGTTGAAAATTTTGATACTTATATAAACATTCAATTAATATTAAAAATTCAAGGGGCCAGCAAGATAGTCTAAAGCACCTGCTTAGGAAAGCTTAGGCAACCAGAGGGACCTTGGTTCAATTCCTGGCACCATATGCTGTGTCATCCCCACCCCCCAGGGCAGGCTGAACCAGCCATAAAACAAAAAAAAAAAATTCAATACCTTATTTTTTTGTTAAGCATTGTTTAATAAAACTCATTAAGGGGCTGGCGAGATGGTTCAGTGGTCTAAAGCGCCTGCTTAGGAAAGCTCAGGCAACTGCAGGGACTGTGGTTCGATCCCGGCACCACGTGCTGCACCAGCCCCACCACCAGGGCAGGCTGAGCCAGCCACAAGATAAATAAAGAAACAAACAAAACAAGCAAACAAATAAATAAATAAAATTAAAAAAAAAAAAACTCATTAAAATCAATAATTCAGTGGAAGGCTGGGGAGATAGCTCAGTAGAATAAGTGATTGCCTGGCAAATGCAGTTCAATCTCGGGTACCGCAAAAATAAAAATAAAAAAATAAAATCAATAATTCAGTGGAAATGTTCTAAAGAATAAATGCAGGTATCAGATAACCACAATAATGCACCTTTGTTACAAAGTTGGTTTTGTCCCTTGTAGCCCTTTACATTGTGATTAGCAAACTAGAAGATAGGAATTTTCATTTCCCGAGTGGACCCTGTGCTTGACAAACACAAGCTCTTACTAATATGCACTGTTTTCATACCACAGTGGAGTTTTTTTTGGCTGGGTTTTTGAAATGTCATATTGTATGTTCCAGGCTGTCTCTACATTTGGTCCTCCTTCCTCAGTCTTCCAAGTGCTGAGTATACGTATGCATCACCATACCAGGCTCATAGTAAGGTTTTTTAAGGCTGAGACCCTCTTGCTCCACCTGAGAATGGGAAGTGACAGAGCCATATACTACTGAATGTACCTGCAATAGTCTAAAACTTCATTAACAAAGTTGTTCTTGGAGGGCAGTGGGGCAAGTACTTTGGGATATTGCAGTCTGTGCCTTGACTTTAAGAACTACTGATCTGGGCCGGCGAGATGGTTCAGTGGTCTAAAGCGCCTGCTTAGGAAAGCTCAGGCAACTGCAGGGACTGCAGTTCGATCCCTGGCACCACATGCTGCGCCAGCGCCACCACCAGGGCAGGCTGAGCCAGCCACAAAATGAATAAATAAAGAAACAAACAAACACAACAAGCAAACAAATAAATAAATAAATAAAATTTAAAAAAAAAAAGAAAGTTTTCAAACAGGTAAGTGGAGCAAACAGCTGTTTCTGAAAGATGCTGGTGTTAACCACATGCAGGCTGGATCGGAGAAAGGCCAGGAAAGACATTTGCTGAGATACGGATTTTTTGGTGTTTGTTTGTTTTTTTTACTTTTGTGGGACTGGAGTTCAAACTCACAACCTTGTGCTTGCCAGGCAGGCACTTGTGCCATGGAGCTATCTCCCCGGCCCCTTGGTTGTGATATATATAATTTATTTATTTACTTATTTATTTATTTTTGTATTATGGCTGGCTCAGCCTGCCCTGGGGCTGGGGCTGGCACAGCATGTGGTGCCGGGGATCAAACCATGGTCCTTCCAGTTCCTAAGTTTTCCTAAGCAGGTGCTTTAGACCGCTGAACCATCTCTCCAGCACCGGTTGTGTTTTTTTGAGACAGGATCTCACTATGTAGTTCAGACTGGCCTTCTGCCCTTGAACTCACTATGCAGTCCAAGCTGGCAACTCTGATCCTCCTGCCAGCTTCCCCTCTGGGAGTTAGATGTGCACCGCCATGGCTGGCCTCTGCTAGAATAATTTGATTGAGTGATAATGGAGTCCTCAATGAATAAAGTGAGAGAAAGCTTATGAGTATCACAGAGCAGGTATAACCAATGAGATAAGACCAGGATATGAGCATAAAAGATGTACTGAATGTTTCTGATGCAGGCTGAGCAGACAGGAGGAACGTGTCATTTATCAAGGTGAAGAACAGTGGGCAGGAGCCTGCTTTGAGGAAGGAGAACAGAATGATGCTGCTTGGGTGGACTCAGCTGCCTGAAGACACTCGAATGGAGAAGTCCCACCAGCAGCTGGGTAGACCAGATGGAGCTTAGCAATGAGCTCTGAGGCTTTGAAATACAGCATTGCAATAGGATGGGAGCCTTGGACTGGGCTTCCAGAGGGGATATGAAAAAGAACAAATGGTCAAGATCAGAACTTGGGGAAATATCTGTACTTTCAAGCTGCTGGAGGAAGAGAGACTTAAGTGAGGACTTTCAGACAGCTAAGAGGACAACCAGGATAGAGTTTCCAGGAGGGATGAGGCATCATATCAGACACTAAAGAGAAAAAAGGCTGTGTTCTAGAGCAAAAATTTTTTTTTTTGTACTGGGGACGAAACTCAGGACCTTGTGCTTGCCAGGCAGGTGCTTAAGCCACTGAGCTGTCTCACCAGCTCAGCTATAGCAATTTGGTTGCCCACATCTGAGCAGTATCTGTGCAGGAATGGGAGGATGGGTAAAACTCATTCCAGTGTATGTTTTTTTTGTTTTTGTTTTTGTTTTTAGTGCAGCGTCTCACTACATAGATCAGACTCATAATGATCCTCCTGTTTTCAGCCTCCCAAGTGCTGGGATTATAGGGGTAGTATGTGGGACACCATGCCCAGTCTCTGTCAATGCCTCAGCATGCTGTGGGGGTGGGGCTGGCACTGCATGCCAGGGATCAGACCCTAGTCCCTGTGCTTTAGTCCACGGAGCTATCTGGCCAGCCCTGACACTCATTCCAGTAAGTAGAGAGTAAACAGGGACTGAGGAAGGAGAGATGGGCATGGGATCCCTTTGACTCAAGGGGAGCAAGTGAAGTTCACTTCTACAGCAAAAGCATTAAAGATCTGAGATGTCTTGTAGTGGGTGTTTGCCATATGAAGGAAAGTAAGGGGATATAGACATATAGGTACAGAAGATTTTACATGGACTGTTAAGGGAAGACCTCTTCAAGGTGGTGACATTTGAACAGAGACCCTAAAGAAGTGAAGAAGCAAAATTTGTATGTTTGAGGGAAGAACCCAACAGATAGTAACAGGAACATGCTGTGGATTCAAGGGGCAGCAGGGAATCTGTAGAACTAGAATACCGAAAGCCGGGATGAGCCCTGTGTGTGGGCACACACCTATAGCCCCAGCACTCAGGAGGCTGAGGCAAGAGGATTGCTGACTTCAAGGCTAGCCTGAACTGCTTACACCCTGTCTCAAAAAAGAAACCCAGAGAAGCCGGGTGTGGTGGCTCACACCTGTAATCCCAGCACTTGGGAGGCTGAGGCAGGAGGATTGTTTGAGTTCGAGACCAGCCTGGGTTACAAAAATTGAGCTCAAGGCCAGCCTGAACTGCATAGGACAGAGAGGAGGGGCAATCCTGCAGGTGACATAGAGCCTTGTTCATCATTATAGGGACTTGGGCAACTGCATGTGGTGGCACATGCCTATAATCATGGCTACTAGGAGGCTGAGGTAAGGGCATTGCAAGTTTGAGACAGCAAGAATCTGTCTCAAGAGCTGGCCAGGGGCCAGGGAGATAGCTCCGTGGCACAAGTGCCTGCCTGGCAAGTGCAAGGTCATGAGTTCAAACCCTAGTCCCGCAAAAAAAAAAAAAAAAAAAAAAAAGGAAAGAGTCGGCCAAATAGCTCAGCAGATTAATGAGCCATTTAGACAGACTCAGCATTGGGGATTCTCAGGATAGCTCAGTGGTTTAAGCGCTTGCAATGGCAATCCCAGTCAGGCAGAGGGATCAGTGGTTTGATCCCCAATCCCACCCTTAAGGAAGCCTGAGCCACCACCCCCTCACACCAAAAAAAAAAAATCCTTCTCAGCAGATCCCCAGAGTTGCCCTTCTAGTCCTGCCCCCAGGACGCACTGAGACTGCAATTGAGACTGGGCATGGTGGTGCACAGTCTGTAATCCCAACACTTGGGAGGCTGAACACAGGTAGATCACTATGAGTCTCTACGAGTCTAATCTGTCTAGTGAGAGACCCTGTAAGACCCTATACTAATATATATATATATATATATATATATATATATATATATATATATATATTCTGTCTCAAAAAAGACCTAGGACCTAGGGTACAGCTCAGTGATGAAACAACTTGCCAATCATGTACGAGGCCCTAGGTTCTAACCACAGTCCTGAGGAAAGAAAAAAAGGAGGGGAGTAAGAAGGGAACCAACAGGGCTGGCTGAGATAGCTCAGTGAATTAAAGTGCCTGTTTAGGCAGAGCGCAGCAGCCAGATTCAATCCTCAGTGTGCCATGCCTGCCCTTCCCCTAGGGCTTGCTAAGATGGCGATTGAGACTGGGCATGGTGGCATGCGCCTGTAATTCCATCAATTGGGAGGCTGAAAAGAGAAGAATCACTATGAGTCTGATCTATGTAATGAGACCCTATAGACCCTGTACTAAATACATTTAAAAAAAGGGAGGGGGGAACCAAAGCAAAGTTTTGAGGAGCAGATTGACCTGAACTGATTTGGGGCTTTCCTAGCTGCCGTGATTGGGAAAGGTTGGCAGCACCAAGAACTGTCCTTGCAATAGCCTAGGAAAGAAACAGCAGGCCTGGTGGCAGTGGGGATGGCAAGAAGTTGCCTAATTTGGGACAGCTTTGATTTTCACACATGGATGAGCTTTGGCAGGGTCAATGGAGAACAGCTTCATTTTTTTTTTTTTAGGACCGGGGTTCAAACTCATGACCTTGCACTTGCCAGGCAGGCACTTGTGCTACAGAGCTATCTCCCCACGCCTGAGAACAGCTTCAATCTAAGGCTGACATCTCTGGTCTTCCAACACTTACCAGGACCACCAAAGTGCTCCAGGAATGCACATGCCCTGAGAATCCTGGGGCCCCAGGGAGGTTAGTGGAGACCCTGCATCCAGTCGGTTTGCATGGTCTGTGTCAGGCAGAGAATTAACTGGCAAGTGACCTCACTCTGCCTGCAGAAGGGGGATTTTGTGAGCCAGAGTTCTTCCTCACTATCCTCATTTCTTTACCCCTCACTGTCCTTGGCAAGCTGATATACACAGGTTTGTTTTTGTTTTGCGGGTCCGGGGTTCAAACTCATGACCTTGCACTTGCCAGGCAGGCACTTGTGCCACGGAACTATCTCCCCAGCCCCTCTCCAACCCTTTTTAATTTTTTTTTTTTCATTTTGAGATAAAAGTCTTGTTAAGTTGCCCAGATGAGACTCAAACTTGCAATCCTGCCTCAGTTTCCCAGAGTGTTAAGGTTACCACCTCATGCCACCAGGCTTGGTTTTATTCTTTTTTTTTTTTTTCTTTTTGAGACAGAGTCTAGCTATGCAATTCAGGCTGGCCTTGAACTCACTTTTGTAGCCCAGGCTGGTCTCAAACTCACACTGATCCTCCTGCCTCAGCCTCCCAAGTGCTAACATTACAGGCGTGCGCCACCACGCCCGGCCTTGGTTTTATTCTTTATGTATGGCTTCTAGCCTTCTTAGGGACACCATAATGCTGTCTTTCTTTGCAAGGGTATATGGACAGTGCATATAACTTTGAATGAGGCAAGGGAAAGGTGTAGAGAGAAGATATTCTTAGCAATTTGGCATGGAAAGACAAGCACACCTTAACCCTCTCCTAGGCTCAACAAAATTCCATTCTGAGTTGCTTAACAGCACAGTTTTGAAATTAGACAGACCCAGCACATGGAATGCTTTGGCACTGTGGGTGGTGAACCCAGAGTAAGTCCCTGTCCTTAGGACAGGGATCTGGCAACCTTAGGCCAGGCCCTTCCCTCCTTTCCACCTCATGGAATCTTGTTAGGTCAGTCACTTCTTTGGAAAGGATCCAGGGGATGGGCTCACAAATGATAACCAAAGGAGGAAGGAGACAAATGACTGCTTGTCCCTGGGAGCTGGGGAGGGAGATGCAGCCCATATCTAGCCCTGACAGGGAGGCAGAGGCAGATAATCCAGCCTGGCAGCTCTAGACCCCATGCTGGCAGGCAATTCGGGCAGTTCTGGGAGGTTTCTTGAAGGATGGGAAGGAGTTGCAGGGAGAGAGGGCCTTAGTGCTGAGGAAAGGACTTGCCCTTAGGCCTGGCCTAGGCAGCATCCTTTCTTCCCTCCCAGCCCCGTGCCCCAGTCTAAGACCCCCTCCTGCCTGGAGCTGATTCTCTGGTGCTCCTGGGAACCTACCCAAGTGTTCAGGAAGTTTAAGAGAAGACCTACCCCACAGAGACCCCAATGCCCACAAGCAGTGAGGAAGTTGCTCCTGGCCTCAGGATGGCTGTCTAGGTTAGTCAGTCTAGGTTGGCTCTGTGGGAAGGTTGAATAAGCAACAACCGACTTCCCCTAAAATCCTGGCACTCATGGTGCCTGAGCTTTGAGATTTAGTTTTTTGAAACATGCTCTTGCTCTGTAGTCCAGATTGGCTGTGGACTCACTATGTAGCTCCCTCAGGCCGGCCTTGAACTCACAGCAATCCTATGTCAGCCTCCCAGTGCTGGGATTACAGGCTTATGCCATGATGCTCCAAAGATTTGGGATTTGGAAAATGCGAGACTATGACAAGAAGGTGGCTGTGAAATCCAGGAATGGCTGGCTTCTTTGATCCCCTGGGGATGTGTCCCTCTGGATCCTCAAGTTCCAAAGGTTCTGCCTTGATGGCTTTCCTGAGGTTGGCAACAGAATCACGGGTGGTGGAGGTCGGGAACTTTGTCAGGGCAGTGTGCACTGGGACTCTGGTGGATGAGATAGGGTCTGGGTACTGGGTGGGGGAACGGAAGGAGACTGCTCATTCTCTTTTTCTTTGACAGCTGATATTTTCCAGAGCTGGCGCCTGCAGAGGAAAGGAAATCAGAGCTTCCCACCTCACACATCTTTTTCCCATTTTGTTCTTGCTGCCCAGAGAAAGCCATTAGGTCTAGGTCAGTCTGGGGCCTTCCCTCCCGCCCATCTCTCTAGCCCTGCTGGAAGGAAGGGTGGGCTAGGGGTCATGGGAAGGACAAGGCCCTAGGCTGGCTAAGGGGTCTTACTGTACTCTTGCATACTTTTTCATCTCTGCTGCTCCTGATGGCCAGTTAATCCCAGGGACCCAGAATCTGGTCCCTGGACTGGGTCTGCTCTGCACAGGAAGGTCCTGGGTCCTTATTACCCAACCCCTGGGCCTCCAGCCTTCTCCGAGAAGCCACCAGGACAGCTGGTTTCCATAGTCCCTTGGCAGCCAGGCTGGGTAGGGGGTAAGCTACTCTGTCCAATTGCCTGCAGACAGCAGCTATGTTTGGGGACTTAAGAGAAGAAAGGAATGTGAGCTGCAGGAGTCCCGGGAGCGGGAGCGACATCCCTGTCAGCCCCTCCTATCCTGCCCCAAGGCCAGTGAGTCTGGTATCCTCTTTCTGTCTCCATCCATAACCTGGCTTGGGCTCTTCTCTGTCTCCTCTTCTCTGGGACTTTGCCCCTCCCTCTCCCCTCTCCTTTTTACTCTTCAATCTGGTTATCTGGCCCAGTGCCCACAGTTCATAGCCTCCTCCTCCATCCCTGCTTCCTCTAGACACTCCACATCATCTCACTTGATGGGGGAGGAAGGTGGGTGAGAATCCCCAGATCTCTATCTTTTTTCATTTCCCATCTCGAAGGGTGGGAGAGGAGACATCAGGCAAGTGGCCTCTGTTCTCCGCAGCCCAGCAACCTGGGCCACTGTGGCAGGGTTGAGGCTGGGCTGCAGGCTGTGCAGGCTTTTCCAGGGAACGCCACTTTCTGCAGCTGCCACACAAACCCCGTCCATCCTGCCACACGTGCCTTAGCTACAGCCTTCTACCTCCTGCCAGGGCTGCCATGGGTTAAGGGGCTGGTGCAGAGCTGCGGCTGAGAGAGAAGAGGGTCTGATCCTAGGATCCAATCATAGAGCCTGCAGAGTTTAACCGCAGGTCACCGTCTTCATCCAGGGGACTGGGATTCAGTCTGGACATGTCCTCAGCCAGTGCCACCCCTCCTTCTCCCTCTTCCTTTCCTTGGCTCAGCAGCCCAGCCTAGCCCTGAGGAAAGCGTTGGCAGCTGGGGCTGGGAATGAGGTGGCAGAGCCAAAAACAACAGAAACGCCTCCTGGGTGCTGTGCAGACCCTCCTGGCCTGAGACCCTCCCACTGCAGCAAGCCTTCCCCTCCCATCTGTGACACCCTGGGCCACGCTGTCTCCCTTTGGCAGCCCAGGCTAACCCTGGAGGTGACTGTCATCCTTGTCATCACTTCCCTTTAGGTCACTTGGGATCTTCTGCCCTCACCTTGCTAATCCTACGTTTTCTTTCCTGTACACAAGTGTTCTCAGAAAGGAGCTGATCCTGTCTCCCGGCCTGTATTTCCCTGTGCTGCCACAATGCCAATTTCTTCTGGGTGAATCAGAGCTTGGCCTTACCACATTTCAGAAGGGTTGGGTCGCTGAAGCCAGAGAGACAGGCAACAGTACAGCCCTGGCTTCTGCACAGAGGATGGGAGCTACTACAGGGGGGCCAGATGCTGGCATCTGAACTCTGTGCTAAGTGGAATCAGAGGGCTCAGGGTGGCCAGAAGACACAATAGTTCTACCCCAGTGGCCCCTGACCCCACCAGCTACAGAAGGCCTGACATTTTTGCTGGCCGTCTCTGTCCACTCTCCCACCTAGGTTTAATTTCTGAGTCCCAGCCAACAAAGACTCTGCCCCTGCAGATGCAATAACACTGATGGGATGAGGGAGGCTCTCCACAGTGCTGATACTGGCCAGAGAACCTGGGGGGTTTGCTTTGTGACTCTCCCATCAACCCTTTCCCCTAGGGCTGGACTGGGTGGTTCCCTACCCTCACCCCACCCCCACCCCACTCACATCTCAAGACACTGATGGACCAGGGTGGGCCTGTCTCCTTTTCCAAGCTCCACACCCTTCAATTATGTACACGTTGGCCTGTCCACACTCATTCATGTGGAAGCAGTCCCTGTTCATCTCCATTACCACTGGTGCAAAACTAGCCACAACACAATGGAGAAAGTCCTAGAGTGTTCCTCCCTGACCTCTCAGCTGGTCTGTGTCCTTCCACTCCATGCCTGTTCTGTCTCTGCTCCCCCCAGCTTTCCTCACCAACTTGGAACCCTCCCACATACTTGAATCTCCAAATTCTTGTAGGACCCCCAAGAGGATTATTATTAAGGCCCCTAAAAGGGGGGAAACTGTCGCTCCAGGCAGATCTGCAGCAGATTTGGTCATAATTAAAAGGCCAGCGACACTGGGAAATTCCTTCTCCTTAGTGATCCCAGCGGGAAATTAAAGCCAGTTGTTTGTGACTAAGTGGTGGATGCTAGCTGAAGCTCCTCCCCTTGGCCTCAGTCCTGCCCCTTGGCCCTTGGTCCCCATCCATTTCTCAAAATCTTCTCTCCTAGGCCCCAGCCTTCTCATCCCCCACCCTTCAGTGCCCCCCAGTTCCCTTCCCCAGCATCTCTCCTAAGCGCCACCTCACAAGCCTGTTGCTCCCCTGGGCTCCTAGGGCTGCTAGAGGTTAAGACCTCAGGCTCCAGCTAGGCAGCACCCTGCTCCAGACCTTTTACCCTAGTACCTCAACTAGAATTGGGGTGCTGGGGCCAGAGCTCAGGCCAGAGCTGCCAAACCGCAAACACATCTGGAAAGAATTCCCTCCCAACCCGGCTTCCCTTTGTCTTCTGTCTCTTTGGCACTCCAGGCCAGTTGAACGGTGGGGGGAATGGAGCAGTGCAGGGAAAGTTGTAGGCTCAGGCCACCCTGCCCCCACCCCAGGGAGCCCCGGCCGGACTTCAGCCTCCCAGTATTCTTAGCCAAGGCACCTGCAGCAGCAGCATCCAGGACCAGAGCACATCAGTGAGGATTTAACACCCTGAGTCTCAGGCTCCCCGTGGGGGAGGGCCTGCAAGGTCCTTTTTTCCTGCAGGAGGGGTGCTCACTGAACAGGCCAGCAGCGCTGGGGGCTCGAGGGGACTAAAGCGAAGGGAAATGGACCTAACGACCTCAGATGCCATAGAGGGCAGTGAGGGGGGAGGCAGCAGGAGTCTGGTTTCTGCCCTGTTCCCTCCTCCAGGCTCCCCTCATCCCTTTGGCTACAAGCCTGATTTCACTGTCAGAACCTAATCCCCTCCCTGTACCTACAGCGGCGCCGGGCGGAGAGGGAGAGGGTGGGGGAGGTGCTCGGAGCCCCAGGCCCTAAGGCTCCTCAGGCCGGGCTTCCCTCCTCTACCTCTGCTCCCGTCTTTCCCCAGAGAGCCCTCAATCTGCTGCCAGCTTCCAGAAGCCCACAAATCAGCCTTCCTACACATGGCTGGACCTCCTACATGCAGGCTGAAGAGTCTAGTTGCCATGTTCAAATCTACCACCGCTGGGTGGGGCCGGTTTGGAAGTCCCTTCTCACAATAACCTCCATCCCGCCGCTACAGTCAGCCCAGCTGCCTTCCTTTCCCACACACCCATTCCCTCCAGCCCGGAGGCACAACCCCCACAGCATGAGGCCGAGGCAGATCCTTCAGCCCCTCGCCTGCGGGTCCCTTCCTCCCCGGATGGTCTCTGGGTCCTGAGGCCCAGGGTTGGCGGAGAGCCTGTCTACTCCGCCTCGGCCACGCTGGCGGGGGTGCTGCAGTACGCACAGGGCTGTGACTGTCTATGGGGTTTCCCACACCGCCTTAGAAAAAATGTGAAGGGGGTCCTAGCAGATTGGGGTCCGAGGCGGGGCTCCTGGGAGCTGGACAGACTGAGAGCTTTCCAGCCCATTTTGCTACGCCTCCTGAGGTTCCCAGCCTAGGTCTCCCGCCCGTTCCGAACCCCTGCCTGTCCCTCTCGGTCCGCTGTGCCGTGGCCCCTGCACCGCGATGTAGCCCATTCCCATTAGGGCCTCGCGGGAAGCTGTGCTGCGCCCTTTCCTTTGATCTCCCACTTCAAAGCTGCAGTCGGAAGAACCACTGCTCCTTCTGCCAGGTTTACAGCTCAGGCGACACCTGAGACCCCGCTCCGCCCCTCCCTGGGCACCCGGCCTCTGCCCGCCTCGGGGTCTGCGTGGCGCGCTGGGCTCTGTGCCTGGGTCTCCGCCCCCTCCCCGCGTCTACCAGGACCGCTCGGGCGGGGGAAAAGCACCCCTTAAAGAGCTGTACAGAGGGACCAGCTTGACCTTTGCCCTCCCAGCCTCGCACCCGAGCTGCAGCTTAACCCTTCAGTGTCTGCCCAGTGCGCTAGCGAGTGAACCTTCTGGAGCCCACCTTCAGCGACCTCAGGCGATGCCTCATCCAAAGCCTGTTGGTGGGGACCCGGCAACCCCTCAACCTCTCTGGGTCGCTCCAGCAGGGGGCGCCGCAGCCCCACTGTGGGGTTAGGGGTTCCCCTGTTCTTGTGTGGGTTCAGAACTGTCCCACTCAATGGATGAAGCCCGAACTCAGCGATATGTAAGCCTCAGCTTGAGGTCGGAGTTCACCTTGTGGCGGGTTTGCCCACTGCTTAGGAGTCAACTGGGCATGGGTTGGGAGTCGCTAACCAGCGCCTCTTCCGCTGGGCGCATCGTGTGCTCGTCTGCACTAGCCTTTCCATCAGCCTCCTGGAAGGGAGGTGGGGGTCTCAGCCCCCAGAAAGCCTTGCACCCACCCCAAGGCCAGATATAGACTAGGAGTAGGAGTTGGAGGGGGGTCGGGTGCTGGACACTGGGCCCCAGGTGGGTGGGGGCAGGGCGGGGGCGGGGGCGGGGCCGTTTCTTTCCGGGCAGGGGCGGCGCAGGGTATAAAAGCTGCAGCGCAGGAGCGCGGGCCAGCTTGGGGTTGGCCGTGTCCGTGACTCCTGAGCGTCACCAGCAGACCAGGAGACTCTGTTTCGACTACAGGGCGCGGGGCCCAGTGATCTAGCAGAGGAGTCCAAGGGGCTCTCCCCTCACTCCATCACCATGCCTAACTTCTCTGGCAACTGGAAGATCATTCGGTCGGAAAACTTTGAGGATTTGCTCAAAGTGCTGGGTAAGGTGTTCGAGCGCCCGGGAAGGGTAAGAGGACTCTGGAATCTTAGGAGGTGAGGTCGAGAAAGGAAAGAGGGCCGGAATCTGGGAGCCAGAAACTGGGGCGCTCGCATCCTTGGAAAAGGGGCAGGTGGATGCCTGGGTCCCGGTGTCCCGTGCGTGGGGCCATCGGACACCCTGATCTGCCCTCTCCGGAGGATCGCCCACCAGTGCCAGGTCCAGCAGTGACTCAGAGCCTGTTAATCGAGCAGAAACCAGAAGCACGAGGTTGGTCTCGGGAGGGGTTAACCATGCGCCTGCATCCCCGGACCAGGGAACCTGGGTCCCGGGCATGTAGAAACTACTGGCTGAGAGAGCAGCCAACCTTGTTTCCAGGCAGGGAGGCTGAGTCCTTACCCACCCTAGCCAGCCCGCTCCTCCGAGACATTCCAATCTCCCGCCCCTTGCCCCTTCCAGTAACTCAATCTCCTGGGCAGGTTCAGAACCCGGGTGCGCCCGGCTCCGCCCACAAGGTGATCCAGCGCCCCTGCGAGGCGAGCCCTCCTTCCCCCTTCTGCACTTTCCACTCTGTTTCTGCACTGCACCCCACCCCCATCTGTGAGACAAATATTTTCCTACAGCAAACAGCTCCAGAGTCCTAGAACCGCTCAGGATAATTATCACTTTCTTGGATTTCAACAAATGGCTTTGTGTGAAATCCCAATCCCCATTTCCAAAAATCCGGGGCTCCACCCCCTCTCTAGGCAGAAACCAGCTGCTGCAGCACGGGGTGGGGGGGGGGTGTGCTAGTTAAAGAGGGGGAAAGCTAGATCCACCCTGAAGGCCCTTCCAGCTTTCTCCAACACACCTCCTGCCTGCCCTGTGGGGTGCGATGAGGTGGGGAGTCTGGCGGAGGGGAAAAAGCTGGAATCTGGCTATGAAGACAAATCCTGGAGGAGATGGGTGTTAGCTAAAGAGCCCAGCAGGTAGGAAGAGACCCAAGGCCCCGAGACTAAGGGTCAGCACACTCCTACCGAGTCATCTCCAGTTTATTTATTTATTTTAAATTTTTTTGAGACAGGGTCTCATTCACACAGTCCAGACTGGCTTAGAACTCACAATGTAGCCAACACTGGCCTCCAACTCACAGTGATCCACCTTGCCTCAGTCTCCCAAGTGTTGGGATTACAGGCGTGCACCACCAACCCTAGTTCCAGTCTTTTTTTTTTTTTTTTTTGTCTTTTTGAGACAGGGTCTCGCTGTGCAGTTCAGGCTGGCCTTGAGCTCACTTTTGTTGAACTCAC
>PVKN010013386.1:0-19963 GCA_004027915.1 Capromys pilorides | reverse complement strand
ATGACTACACTCCTATGGACATTCTTTTTTTTTTTTTAAACAGGAATTGAACTCAGGACCCTGAGCCTTAGTTTTGACATGGAGAACTGAAGCAAAGTGGGAAACATACTTAGGGGTCTTTTGTTATACTCCAATTAAAAATAATAAACTATGGCAGTGGAAATGGAAAGAAATGGCTCTCAGGACAATCACAGGGAAATACAATCACTAGATTTGGTGACTGGATGGGTACTAAGAGTGGACAGGTTTAACTATCTCTCCAGGATGGGGTCCCAGCAAGCAAACTCTGAGGAAAGCTCCCAGAGTTAAGATTTCTATTCCAAGTCCTTCACAGAGTTAAAAAGGAACAATTTTATCCCTAAAGAGAATCCCTTTGGGTTTACATTATTTTTCCTACTCAAACATATTGAAATAGGTGATTAAGGCATGGCAAAAAGTTGGGTGGGGAAAGGGGTAGAACCTGTTAATTATAAGATCCAGGACATATGCACTGAACAGTTCCCAAGCCCTGCAAGTGGACTTCTGAGAACTCATAGGTTTCCACTAGGATGTCAATCTGAGGTGTGGGACCCCAGAACCATCTCTCCAGACACAATGTGGAAGTTCTCATGGGTCTCCTCGAGAATGGAACAATATAAAAGAGGTTTCCTAGGAAGAGTGCTGTCATTATTTACCCTTAACATAGACAACCTATGACAAGAATTTTTAAAGGACTTCCTGTGAACTATGAATTGTAACTTTTCTAAGCATCTTTTAAGGAATAGCAAAATTATGTTTATTTGTTAATTCTGATCAGAAAAAATAAGCCAGGAAAATTGATGATGTTCATTAGATTTTAACTGAACAGAACAATTCTTGCTAATCAATTGTATATAGTAAGGTGAAAACACTAACTTGATGTGTATTCATTTTAAATTGTTATGTAGAGCCAGAAAAATAGCTCAGCAGACTAAGGGGGTGCTTGAGTAAGTGTAGGGACCAGGGTTTGATCTCTAACACCACATACCACACTGGCCCCACCCCTGGGAGCACTGAATCAGCTACCTGAGACTGCATGCCTGTAATCCCATTGCTGGGGAGGCTGAAAACAGGAGGATCACTAAAGAGTACACGCTTTGGGGTGAGACCCTGTATCAAATACATTAAAAAACAATAATAATAAAAATAAACTGTTACGTATTTTTAAATTGCCAAGAAAAATGAACTGTTTTGGATATTTGTAGCTTTTTCCTATAGAAGAAAAAAAAAAAAAAAGGAAGGCAGCAGACCTGGAGATTTGGTAGCTTTCTAAAATGGTCCACCTTGTGTTTCCCAGACACAGTTTGTACTTTTATCTTTTCTCTTACCACCCCCCTTTTTCTATTTCTTCAGCCCAACTGCACTCTAGTGAGACAGTTACTCTCTCATCTTTACTTACCTTCTCAATAAACTTCGTCACTACTTTTTGCCCATTTGGTTCAATTCTTTGTTCAAGACAAGAAGAACCTGGACTCCAACTCTGGAACAAGAGGAGGCAACCCCAAACTTGGTAACATTTAGTTGATGTGCCATTTTAGAATAAATGATCTGATAACAATAATTTCTTTTAACCACAAAACTAAAAACAAAAATGTACCCTTGAATATAGAATCCTTTGGGGCAGGGGACATAGCTTGGCAATCTAAGCACCTGCTTGGTAAGTGCAAGGACCTGGGTTTGATCCCTGGTATTGCATGCTGTGCTCACTCCAGAATCAAGTGCGGTGGTGCACACCTGCAATTCCAACGCTGGGAGGCTGAGACAGGATGATTAGACTCTGTATCAAAGAAACAAACCTTTATAGATGATGTACAGGAAATGATTCACCAAACTTTAATGGACTTCATTTAGAAACCCTATTTATGCTTAGACATGAACTTTCTAGATTTATTAAACACTTTGCAGATGAAAGCACAGGAAGTACAGAAGCTTCCAATCTCATCAAGTGACCAACAATCAGAAATATGGTTTGAATTTAATTCTTACAACTTCTGATTTAGCTTCCCTACTCTCTTAAACTGAGCCTTATATACAATACACATAAAAAATTTAAAAGAGAGCTACATAAAACTACCCCAACGTCTTATAAATCATACTTCAAACGACAGTAACTCTGTACGTATCTTCTCACTGGGTAATGAGTAACAAATAACTTAAAGTTATATAATTGCACCTAGGAAAATTGGACCGAAGCTATGGAAGGGAGAGATAAAAGGACTCGTAGTTACAACTAACACTTACATTTGTAAGTACGTATCAGTTCTTCAAGATATCATGTGGTCAGATTAGAGAGGCAAAGTCAATTAGAACTTGAATGATAGTTACAGAATATATCAATTTATACATAAAGCATCTACTTATCCTTAGATCTTTTAAGAAAATGCTTTCATATCCCTTTTCAAAAATTATTTTACACCAGGCTTGGTGGTGCACACCTATAATCCCAGAACTTGGGAGGTGGAGGCAGGAGGATCACTGAGAATTGAAGGTCAGCATGGGCTACAAAGTAAGTTCAAAGCCAGCCTGAACTGCAGAGTGAAACCCTTCTCAAAAAAAGACCAAGGAAACAAAACTCATTTGTTTTAAGTCTACCGAGGAAAACACAAAAGGATATGAAAATGTCAATTATTAGTTACATTAAAAAGTTATCAAGTTATATTCTTGAATAAAGATTATAGAAACTGGAAATTTTAATTTTACTTCAAATAAAATAATACAAACAGAAAGACAGGATCAGAGTACCTGAAAACATTTCCAGTTAGCTAATGATATGCAAGGGAGCAAAGAGGAGGATAACCCTCTGATTAAAAGAGTTTTACACAAAGATGGCTCACTTGAGTAATGTGGTACACTAAGGTGGTCCAATCGAGGTCATATCAACACTCTCCAGTCCCATATGGTTCTTTTTTTTCTTTTGTTTTGGTGGGACTGGGGTTCAAACTCACGACCTTGCACTTGCCAGGCAGGCACTTGTGCCACGGAGCTATCTCCCTGGCCCCTTATGTTTCTAATACGGGACTTGCTATGGTGCCTCACTCCAGAAGATGATGAAGAAGACTGAAATCAGCCAGCGCTCCAAGTACATCTGCTCCTTCTATGGCAAGACCAAGATGAAGAGGTGGGCCATGGGGATCCGGCACTGTGGTTCCTGCATGAAAACTGTGGCTGGTGGCACCTGGACCTACAATATCATGTCTGCAGTCACAGTCAAATCAACCATTAGAAGATTGAAGGAATTGAAAGACCAGTAGAAGCTCTTACTATATGAGACATCTTTAGCCTACAATAAATGGGTTAATTTATGTTAAAAAACAAAAAAAAGAATCCCCTGTCATTCAGGTACAAAATCCATAGCTTTAAACCTTAACTGGTAGTCAGGTTTGGTGGCATATGCCTATAATCCCAGCACTTGGGAGGCTGAGGCAGGATAGCCATGAGTTCGAGAGGAGCCTAGGCTACATACGTAACTCAAGGCCAATTTAAACTACACAGTGAGAACCTGTCTTAAAAACAAAACACAAAAAAAAATTTAACTGCCAAATATAACAAGAAATACTCTTGACTTTTTTTTTTTTGCAACCAACAAAATACATATAATTAAAACCAGATGTCTCATTCAACATTAGCAGAAGATGTAACATACACATTATTTTCCTACAGCATGAGATGAAGTCCTAGTAATGGCGGAAGGAAAACCTTTAAGGCTAGCTTGACAGACAATGTAATTTATAAAGGAAGGACACAATATATACTTAAACTACACAATGTAAAAACAGTAACCAAAAATGTCAATTTCTGACTGCCTATTAACGTAAAAGCCCAGGAAGAGCCATAAGGAAGTAGTTAAATTATGGCACACCTATGCAAAGGAACACAACAGACATCACACGCATGCAGTACAACTCAGTTCGATCTACGTGTGCTCTTGGGTATTGTGCTAACTTCAAAACACACTGATACTTATAAAACAAGATGTAAGTGTACACAGTATGGGATGGGAATTTTTATTTTTAAGCAATATTTAAAAAAATAAGTACCTGGTGGTATCTTAACAGCGCCTTTTTTGTTTCTTGTACTTCTTTTTTCAAGTATTCTTTTGTCCTTTCCCAAGAAGTCCTGTCCCTCTTCGGGGTGTTCACACAAAGTGCTTTCTGAGCTCTCACTTGCAGCCACCTCACAGCTGGACATGCAGCTTTCATTATTGTTGAGACTGTCTTGCTCCAATACTTCAGTTTTCCCCATTGTACTACTACTGCTGGTCAGAAGCTCAGGCCCATCTCCATCAAGTTGATTTTCATTTTCATCTGATGCAGAAGGCAAGTGTGTCACTCTCCTTTCTGCACTGTCACCAGGATGACACCCATCTTGTGATTCTATCTGCAGATTATAAGTAGGAGGATTGCTGTCATCCATTAGCGCATGCTTTGTTGAGTCATTTAAAATTTCATTGAAGTCCTTCCATGTCTACAATGATAAAAAGAAGAAACACTTCATTTTCTTATCTCATCTCTGGGGATTAAAAATGATCTTTGAATTTCCTTTTCTGTTGCAATGTTTCACTGAGAAGAAGGAAATAGGTAAAAAGTTCATTCCTACTTGCCTTTCTCCTCTTGCAGCCTTCCCCCAATTTCACTTAGTTCTTGTTTCAATACAAGGGTTCTCAACTGTCTGCTTAGAACTACCTGGGGAAACTACTCAAAAAGACCCACTAAATTAGAATCTCTAGGGATTATACACATGCTAACTGTGAAGTGTGTCAGGTTGGGACTGTCAACTTCATAAAATACATTATTGACTAAACAGGCTATCTGGGGGCCCAGGGAGACAGTTCAGTGGAATAAGTGTTTGCTTGGCAAGTGCAGGGTCCTTAGTTCAAACCGTGGTACAAAAAAAAAAAAAAAAAAAAAAATCACACACACAGAACAGGCTATCTGGTAAAAACACTCATTTTATTCATGACATTTACCAGAAAAGTGAAAGTCAGATGTAAAAATTCTTTGGCTAATCAGTAGGAACATTTGTAAATGAAAACATTCTAAGGCATAGTATTTTAAAAATTCTCTTTTTAAAAGCATGTGGGAGAAAATTCAGGTGGTATATATTTATACTACATAGTACTACCTAGTATCACTTTATCTTTTACTTACTAAAAATAAGCCCAGGAAAAAAAACCATAGAATCATAAACAAAATCCTTTTAAACAATCCTTTTAAACAAGGGCCGGCCAAATAGCTCAGTGGATTAAAGTGCCTGCTTAGGCAGATGCACGGGCTGGGTGTAGAGGTCGGGTTTGATTGCTGGCCTGCCCACCTGCCATGGCAATTGTTACTGGGCATGGTGGAGGATGCCTATAATCCCAGCTCTTTGGGAGGCTGAACATAGGCAGATCACTAGGAGTCTGATCTATGTAATGAGATCCTGTAGACCCCTACCAAAAAAAAAAAAAGGAGAGCCATGATAAACTCTAGGAACTCTAGGCTATTTAATAAACTCTCATCTACTCAAAGGATATTTTCAGCCTTTTAAAAACTACACAACTGATTTTATTCTGTAGTCCTAGAGAGGCTTAGGCACAATCAGGCCTTGAGTTAAACTATTCAGACCAATACTTCTAGTTAATTCTTGTGATTACTCCAGTAGATAATTTCTGTCCCATTATACTGATAAGGGAACCAAGATTTATCTTATCAAGCGATTCAGGCACTACATTTAGAAATGCAGTTTGGAATAGGAGGCTACCTTTAGATCATTATGCTCTATAAATACTGGAGAAAGGAGACTCTCTCTAGCTGGAGTACACCTTAGCAGCGCATCCACCCCACAGCAGAGAGTTTTATGTCTGAAGACAAAGCTTCCCTTCCCACAGAAGGTGCTGGATCCCCATGGTACGCCATTTCCTACGTAGCTCAACAACTGGTGTTGAGAACTTTTGATGGTGGTGGTTAGAGGCAGAGGAGCCTACCCTATTTAAGAGAAGTAGTTGCTTCAAGTAAAATATATATTCATTCCTTTAGACCTTTTTTTTTTTTTTTTGGTCTTTTTTGAGACAGGGTCTCGCTATGCAGTTCAAGCTCGCCATGAGCTCACTTCTGTAGCCCAGGCTGGCCTCGAACTCACATCGATCCTCCTGCCTTAGCCTCCCAAGTGCTGGGATTATAGGCATGTGCCACCACGCCCAGCCCTAGGCCTAAAGACATGTTGGACTCTGACTCTTCTGTGAGAACAAGATTAGTTTAACTCTCAAACAGTACTTTTTGTCTTTGTTTTGTTTCTGTGGTGCTGGGATCAATGTAGGGCTTCATACATGCCAGACAAGAACTGTACTACAGAACTACATCTTGGCTGTCTTTATATTGTTTTGAGGCAGGGTCTTGCTAAGTCACCCAGGCTGGCCTTGAACTTGTGATTCTCCTGCCTCACTCCATTTTCTGAGTAGCTGGGATTACATGTGTATACTACGATACCTGGCTTCAAGTGGAAATTTCAAACACTACTTAGTAACACTGATTCTCATGTTCTTTCCAAATGTGAATGCATCTTTTAATTTTTTTTTAATTTTTATTTTGCAAGATACCTATCAAGGCTTTTCTCAAATTTTACTTACTTGGTTTGCCTTTCCTAACTGCTCCATTCTAAAGGATTAGTACATAATAAAATCCACTACAGCATTCTATCAGCAATACAGTCCTTTCCAAATATTGCTCTCAGCTACCTATTTTTGCGTTAGTGGCATTAGATGTAAGCCATTTCATTATTCATAACCCAGACTTACATTTTATTCCTCACATTGCCTTGCCCTGGCTCTTGCACTTATTAGATGCAACAAGGGATCAGAATCCAATTTTCTACTGTTTTCTTCTCAAAAGGACAAAGCCAGAGACTTGGATCCCCACTGGCACCCTGGCTCCTACTATGACAGGAAAAGGGACTTACTACACATGTGGTATTTGGCTTCTATCTGAATTTCTGATGTTTTAACTGAATACCTTAACTTAAACAATGGGATAAGGACTGGCCAATCGCTCAGTGGATTAAAGCCGCTGCAAGCATTGGGGGGGGGGGGGGGAACGACACACAGCCCCCAACCCTGAGGCATGTTGAGATGGCAATTGAGACTGAGTGTGGTGGTGCGAGCCTGTAATACCAGCTCTTGGGAGGATGTAAACAGGTGGATCACTATGAGTGGATCTAGCAGTGGGACTCTGAATACCCTGTAGACCCTTTCCAGAGAGAGAGAGAGAGGGAGAGAGGGAGAGAGGGAGAGAGGGAGAGAGGGAGAGGGAGAGGGAGAGGTGTGTGTGTTTGTGTGTATATATATACATATGTATACATATATATATATATATATATATATATATATATGTATCAAAAAGCCAATAGCATAAAGTTCTTAATGGGATTTCCAATTAGCAGTCTTTCTGCTTTTGGAAACAGTTATAAATAAAGCGTTTTTGCCTCTTCTTCCTCCCCATTGCACTTCCCCCACCCACTCCTGCACCAACAGCATTTTAATAATTTGATCTTCCAGTACAGCTGCATCTTACTGCCGAAAAGTACTTGAACAGCAGAAGACCACAAGAACAAAAGAGCCCAGTTAACTTATGGCAGCTCAAAATATGCAGGGAACCTGCGTGTTATTAATACAGTTGGAACTATATTCAAACATTTGTTCTTTCTGAGTAGAGTATTTCTTCTGTAAGAATCCCAACTTCTAGAGCAATTTTCACAAAAGAAATTGTGGCACACTGCAATCACTGCTACAACACTGACAGTAACGTATTTGCCTTTAAAAAGCAGTGCTGCCCACATTTCCAGACTCTTGGAGTAAAATAGCATTCCAAATATGTATACTGTGTAAACGTCACCAGACATGTTGATCCTTTACAGATGGGGAACTTCAAGCAAACATATTCCAGCAAGGCTTACAGAAAATATGAAAACCCAGGACACTTTGAGGGAAATAATAAACAATTTAATAAAAAGAAATCTAGGGCCAGCGAGATAGCTCAGTGGTCTAAAGTACCTGCTTAGGCAACTGCAGGGGCTGCAGTTCGATCGCCGGTACCACATGCTGCACCAGCCCCACCCCCAGGGCAGGCTGAGCTGGCCATAACATGAAAAAATAAATAAAAGTTAAAAAATAAAGAAAAAAAAAAAACAAACAAAATCTTTCCAAAGCACGAACTCAACCCTAAATAGAATTTGACTTTATTTATTTGTATTGATTTGTTTTTTTCAGAGTGTCACTGTGTAGTTCAGGCTAGACGCACAGCAACCAACCTGTCTCAGCCTCTTGAGTGTAAAAATTAGTCATGTGCCATCATGCCGAACAGTTTTCTTACTTTTAATGGATGTTATAAACATTGGGTGACTTAAGATTTTTTTAAATTATAGGAATAATTAGTATTTTCATCACTGGTACTGGAATGTTTTAAAAAGACTGTAGGTGCTGTTTTTTATACTTTTATAAATCAGACGGAAATACTATACATTTACTTCTGAAAGAAATAAAAAATCTTCCTAAGAATCAATACTGAAGGGCCAGCCAAATAGCTCAGCAGATTAAAGCACCTGCAAGCAGGCGAAGTGCCTGGGTTTCCATGGGCCTGCTGTGCTGGCCCCACCCCTGGAGCACACTGAGAAGGCAATGAGACTGGGTATGGTAGTGTGCGCCTGTAATCCAGCTCTTGGGAGGCTGTAAACAGGCAGATCACTATGAATCCAATCTAGTAGTGAGACCCTGAACACTCTGTAGACCCCTAAAACATATATATATATATATATATATATATATATATATATAGTGTGTGTGTGTGTATATATATATATATACACACACACACACACATATATACACATACACATATACATACACACATATGTAAATAAAAGAATCAACGCTGACATATAGATTTGAATTTCATGATTTATAGTCCAACCAAAATTTAGAGGAATGCAATCACCAAACTAAACTTTGGCCAAATTTGGCCTAATTTCAAATTTATTTACTCCTACTAAATTCAGAACAGAGAAAGTTACCATGTTTAGGTGTCACTCTATTATGATCACATCTACTTTGCATTTATGCAATCACCTTATTCACTAGATTCCATTCTAATACCACCTACATCTCATGGGTAAATCTATAGTTTTCTTTCATTAATGCTATCACAGTTTAGACACAGAGACCTATAGGTGCGATTCTGTGTACCAGAAATCAAAATTATGCCCAAAAGAATAATTCTCAAGCCAGCCAGATAGTTCAGCAGACTAAAGCACCTGCCAGGGACCAGGATTTGATCCTGGAGTGCCATGCTGGCTGTGCCCCGGGATGATCTGAGATAGCAACTAAGACTGGGCATGATGGCACACGTCTATAATCGCAGCGTTTGTGAGGCTGAAGACAAGAGGATCACTATCAGTCTGATCTGTGTAGTGAGACCTTGTACTAAATACATACACACACAAAAAAAAGAATAATTCTCAAAGATTCTGTGACCAAAGAAATTCACTCTTTATCAACATTTTGTACACACAAAACATATACAAATATGTAACTAAAGCAAATGTTTCCCAAAACTTAACACATGTATAGTGCTCTGATGTGTGTGCCCTCTTTTCTACTTACTATTATTTCATAATTTAAAAAACGCATATAAAGGTCTCCTGGATTGATTTTATATTCCAGTAATGATGCTCACCACAGCAACTGAGGACTAGAGCCAGTTTCATCTGAAACTACTTTCTGAAAATAATGCAGAATATGCGAAGTGCAGATGTAAATTTTAATTATCATTCTCAAAATTTTAACATAACATTTAGGATTCCTCTTACCTTGAAAATGTGGCTAAAATATTCCAAGTTCCACAGCTCACAACTTTGACTGTCAAACTGAAACAGGAAGTCACTTAAGCCCACAAATTCAAGATACACACAGGCAACATAGTCAACACTCTGTCTCAAGATGTTTTGTTGGTTTAAAGGCCTGGCATGGCAGTCCACACCTATACTCCCAGAACTCAGGAGCCTGGAAGATCATCCTGAGTTTGAAGCCATCCTGGGCTACAGAGTGAGTTCAAGGCTGGCATGACCTACATAAACTCTACAGAAGTCAACCAAAAAAATTAAAAAAAAAAAAAAAAAAAGTACCAATGTGTTTGATATAATGAGTTGAGCAACTATTATTACCATTTTTGATGGGACCAAACGCATAGGTCAGTGACAGTATACTTAGTGTATGCGAGATCTTGGGTTCAAACTCTAGCACTAAAATCAATCAATCAGTCAATCAAACAATCAATCTAACAATCAATCGATGATAAATTTCACCTTTCAAAAAGCTTTTTAAAACAGGGCACATAGCTATAATCCCAGCACAGCAGGAGCATTAAAGAGTTTGAGGCTGGCTGGGGAAATCTTGTTTCAAAAAGTCTCCCCAAGCCCCAAACATAATGTATGGCCCACATCATATTTCTATCAGAACATGCGGTTCTCTGTGGCACTGCCTTGACAGAGTCACAGTAGTCAAAGTTACTCCATAACTAATTCATTCTTGCTAGTATATTATCCTATAGGCTTGTCCTGGCTATAGACATAATTCAACAATGTGTGTGCTGAAGGAAACAGATGCTATATGCCTTTAAAATTATTGTGTATATATTTATTTTCTACTTTCAAAATATAAAACCAAGAATTATGCTGTACCTTTTTGTTACTTCCTCTTATGGTTTGCATCTAGTTGTCCCTCAAAAGTCTCATGTAGTCATGGGATGGACTTCCAGACTTTGTGCTTAATTCATGATCCACTGGGATTAAGGATGTGAGTACTACACCCAGACTGGGGTAGATAGTCTGAATGCAACATAAGGGAGACAGACTGGCTCTCTGCAGCTATTGCTGCCACTATTTTTCCCTTTTACCCAATGCTCTTTGCCACAGCCATGAAAGCTTGATCTCTGCTATGTGCCACTCTGCCTTGGAGCCAGCTGAATATGCAATGAAACTTCCATTAACTGTGAGCTAACAGCAGACTAAAGCGCCTGCTTAAGCAGAGCCTAGTGGCCAGGGTTCAATCCCCAGCACCATATGCCATGCTGGTCCCGCCCCATGGACAACTGAGAGACTGGGCATGGTGATGTGCACCTGTAATCCCCTCACTTGGGAGGCTGCAAACAGGAGAATCACTACGAGTCTGATCTATGTAGTGAGATCCTGTAGACCCTATACTAAACACAAAAACAAAACAAAACAAAACAACATATACACACACACACACACACACACCCCAAAACTATGAGCTAAATAAATCTTTCCTTCTTTCATTTTGGGTGTCAGATATTTGCCTCAACAATGAGAAGAGAAATGGAGACATTTCCTTACATTTAAGACATTCTTGGCACTATAAAAGTTGAACAGTAATTATACTTAATAAGGCAGCCTTTTTAAATACTTAGATTTCTACATAACAGTACATTGTAAAAGTAAATTGGGGCTAGGAAGATAGTTTTGAGGTCTAAGCGCCTGCCTGGCAAGCGTAAGGTCCCTAGTACCTCATGCTATGCTACCCTGGAATACCGGGCAATCCTAGCGCGGAGAAGGCTGAGAACGGAGGATCACTGAGGACAAGCTGCAGACTCATACAGAAAGAAATAAATATTAAAAATTTATTTAAAAAATAGTAAATCAGGGGTGGAGTGTGGCACAGCAGTAGCACAGCAGCTTAACATGACTGAAATCCTGGATTCTAGCCCCAGCAAACAAAACAACAAGAGTATGACATTGTTTAATATTTCATTAGTAAAAATAAAAACCCAAATTTAATAATAAGGAATTTGTATTTTTTCCTGGTACTAGAGGATTTTTGGGGTTTTTTTTGTTTGTTTGTTTTGAGACACAATCTTGTTAATAAATTGTACAGGCTGGGTTCAAAAATTGCAATCCCCTTCCCTCAGCCTCCTAGAGTGCTATGATTACAGGTATGTGCCACCATGCTTAGCTGTACTTCCTAAAATAGGGGAAAGAAAAGCAACAGAAAAAATTTATGCTGTGAAGTAAGCAATTAAGATAAAAGGAGAAAATACATTAAAGTAAGAATATGGGGCTAGGGAGATAGTAGCTCTGTGGCCTAAATGCCTGCCTGACAAGTGCAAGGTTATGAGTTCAAACCCCAGTCCCCTTCTCCCCCCCCCCCCCCCCCCCCGCAAAAAAATATAAAGGAAAATGTGATTCTAAAACAGAAAACATTCATTTTTCAAAAAAATTTTTTAGGGAAACATCCACTAGAGTGATCACTACATCAGGGTCTCACTACTAGACTGGACTCTAGTGATCCACCTATTTACAGCCTCCCAAGAGCTGGGAATTCAGGTGTGTACCACCAGGCCCAGTCTCAATTGCCATCTCAGCATGCTTCTAGGGGTGGGGCTGGCACAGCAGGCCTGGGATCAAATTCCAGGCTCCTGTGACTGCTTGTAGGTGCTTTAATCAGCTGAGCTATTTGGCTGGCCCTCATCCACTGTTTTTATTTAAGCAGAGAAAATACTCTCAGAAATCTGTAATGTAATTGAAATTACATGACTCGTGTGCCCCAAACAAGCTTGAAGTGGGAAAGCAGAACAAGAGGAGGCAAAATCTGTTTCCTCCTCCTCAGCCCTTCCTTTCTTGGGCTCTACTCAAGATGGCTCACCACATAGAGCCTGTGAGTCTAAAATCAACACAGAAGCGGGCCCTGGTGGCACATGCCTATAACTCCAGGAAGACGGGGTAGAAAGACTACAGCAAGTTTGAGGCCAGCCTGGGCTACACACTGAGACCCTACCTAAGAAAACAAACAAATAAACAAAAATCTACATAGAGGTGGAAACAACAGCTAGAAAGCCTCTCTTATTCAAGCAAATCTCTAGGCATTCAGAAATATAAAATCTTGGCAATGCTTTAAAATAATTTGTTTAATTAACAAACAACATTAATTACAATTTTTGCATATTTCAAGATGATTGAATTTATGCTTCAAAATGTTTCCAGGAACTGGTAATTTCTATTTCTCACTTGAAAATAAAGGGTGGACATAGTACATGAAGTTATCAGTACCTACAGAATCATCATCTTTAGTTTTAGAATTAATAACAGACACAGAGAAGGAATTAGTCAGTTTAGGAGAACTCATTTCTGTGGGCCACCCAAATTGTGTTTATTTGGATTTAAATGCCTTTGTGGTAATACGCACTGTCATCATTTTCTTATTGTTTAAAAAAATTTTCCCCAGTGCATAGGACTGAATCCAGGGCCTCACACACACTAGGAAAATACTCTATCACTGAGCTACATGCTCAACCTTTTATTGCATTCTGAATCAGTCTCACTAGGGTGCCAGGCTGGCCTCATATTCCTTCTGTCTTGGGCTGAAGTTGCAGGCACAGGCCTCCATGCCCATGCTGCCATACTGTTAAGCAGCAGCCACCAAAAGACTAGGAAAACATATTTTCTTTCAGACTATAACCACCCGCTTTAAAACAAAAATCATGTTTATTATTCTTTATCTACTGTATATCTTTCATAAAAACCAACTTACTAAATTTTTTTCAAGATAAGAGCCTTTCTATATTGTCCAGCTGGCTTTGAACTGCAGTTAAGCAATCTTCTTGCTTCAGTTTCCCAGGTACCTAGGACACAGAAGCATGCCACTGTGCCTGGTTGTCTTATAATGTATTTCATTTTTGTGATGCTGGTGATCAAAGCCAGGCCCTGTACATTCTAAGCACACATTCTAACACTGAGCTACACACCAGTCCTTATCTTACCAAGTTTTAATTTTTTTTTTTATTGTGGCCTATTCAGCCTGCCCTGGGGTCAGGGCTGGCGCAGCATGTGGTGCTGGGGTTTGAACTGCGGTCCCTGCTGCCACTTGAGCTTTCCTAAGCAGGCGCTTTAGACCACTGAGCCAATCCACCAGCCCCGATCTTACCAATTTTTAAACTCGTATTTTGCCACACAACTAGAGATAAAAAGCAATCTACCTACAATTATTAAGTACACACATAAAACTTTGTATTTTGGTTTGCTTTTTTTTTGACACAAGGTCTCGCTATATAGCCCAGGCTGGCCTTGAACTCATGGTGATCCTCCTTTCCTAGGCTCCTGAGTGCTAGGATTACAAGTATGTCCCATATGCCCTGCTCCACACGGTGAAGAGGGATTAAGTGCAAATCTCCACACTTGACAGTTATACTCTATTGAGTAAACACATTAATTGTGCTCACTGTATGTTTGTCCCTAATCATATATAAACACACACACACACACACACACACACACACACACATGAAAATAAACAGTAAGAAAGGTCCACTTTGGGGAGGAGGACCCGTTCATTTCAATAAAACTCTCTCACCAGTAACTACTATAAAACCTGGTACCAAGTTTCATTTTGGAGGCTGAGAGAGCTTTCAGCAGACCAACAACACTGGTAGAAAAACCAGAGCTCAGGGCCTGCCAAGAAGAATGGATGCCAGAGGCTATCTGGTAGGATCTAAAGGGCTACTCCCTAGGAGAAAAGGTGAGCTGGAAATAGGCCCTCACAGGGACTTAAAACCAATGAAATCATTTCATATACAGTTAAAGTGATCTGCCCTCATCTGGCTGCCTGCCAGAAACCTAAGTAAACCCTTCTTGGAAAAAAAAGAACGAAACAAGGCCAGGCCTGGCATGCATGCCTATAAATCTGGTACTCAGGAGGACTGTTCGAGTTCAAGGCCAGCTTGGGCTACATAGTAAATTCAAGACCAGGATGAACTATATAGTGAGATCCTGTCTTAAAAACAAAGGAAAGTAAAAAAGAAAAGACCAATTTTTTCCTAGTTTTCATCTACATTATCTAGTACATAATCCAAAACTACCCATACAAAGATGAATAGTTTTTTAAAATATGTTTTTAAAAACCATTCATTCATTCATTCCTTTATTTGGGACAGGGTCTTACTATGCACCTGACTCATAGTGATCCTCCTGTCTCCATCTCCCCAGTGCAGGGATTATAGGCATGCACTACCAAGCCCAGTTTCAGTGGCTGGCACAGCATATGGTTCCGGGATTGAACTCAGATCCTTGCTTGTCAGGTAGGTGCTTAGACTACTGAGCTATCTCAGTAGTTATTGTTTGGTTACAACAATAACTAAAATTAGTGGGAAAAGTTAATAGCAGCAGACACATAGGGGATATACATACTGGAGGAGAAAAGTGGGTAGTTAAGAGCAGATCTTCCTTGTGAAGTGTATAGTTAGGAAATAGGTGCGTTGGCTCATGTCTGCAATGCCAGCAATGAGAAGCTGACACACAGGATGGCCAATTTGAGGCCATCTTGGGTTATCTAGCAGGTTCAAGTCCATCCCAGATTACATAGTAAGACTCTCAAAAAACCAAAGGAGGGACTGGTGAGATAGCTCAGCAGCATAAGCACCTGCTTGGCAAGTGCAAGGTCCTGAGTTTGAACCCTAGTACCAAACAAACTAACAATATAGTTCCCTCTGGGATAGCTGGAGAAAACAAAACAGGTATGAAGAAGTCAGTGTGGGGAAACTGGAGTGATGTAACACTGTAGCCCTACTGCCCACTGTCTCAAATTAGGTCCACTATAAATCCATAGTGTCCATCCTACTTGATGATATATACTGTCTTCAAAGAAATTTCATGATGTAATTAAATATCAAAATACCAACTAAAAGCAGAGTCTTTTACCCTAATCTCCTACAA
Source organism: Capromys pilorides (assembly GCA_004027915.1). Lineage (NCBI taxonomy): Eukaryota > Metazoa > Chordata > Mammalia > Rodentia > Capromyidae > Capromys > Capromys pilorides. The sequence goes on along the minus strand of PVKN010013386.1, from coordinate 4,198 downwards.
GAATACAAAGCATCAGTCAGAATCTTGAATTTCCCATGGTACTGCAGAGATTTCTCTCGTACTTTTCTTGTACAGCTGTCATTCTCCTGCTTCCTCATGTGGATAAATGAATGCAGTTTCTAAAATCCTTCCCTCTGCTTTATTTCATTAAAAACTGAAATGGGTCTGTAGGTCAGGAGAGCTTATTTATTTGGTATAGGGTCTTAGTATGCAGCTCGGCAATACCCTGTAGAGCTTAACACAGCAGACTTAAGGCACTGAGTTCATTTGAACCCCAATACCACAAAACAAACATAATCTTGATTTATATATGTAACATAATTTGTATTTGTTAATTTATATATGTAACACAATTCAATTTATCTATGTAATTGTATTCAGGTGTATATCAGAAATTGAGTAAAAGTATAGTGCCTCATTTAGCCTATCTGATCTCACAAATATTACTAATCTCTTATGGTTTCGTATCATTTAGTGACACATTAATCTTAAGACATTACCTTTTTATTGATGTCAATTTTGAATTTCACCTTTTCCTAAAGCAATTTAGGTTTTCTCTTAGCTATAAGCCTAAGTTTTTGGGCTGGTGAGATAGCTAAACAGTCTAAAGTGCCTGCTTAGGCAAGTTTAGGCAACCACAGGGACTGTGTGGTTCGATGCCTGGCACCACATTCTGTGCCATCCCCACTCCCAAGGCAGGCTGAGCCTGCCATAACATAAATAACTAAAGTTAAAAAAAAAAAAAAGAAAGAAAGAAAATAAATTCTCTCCAGCAGTTGGGAGGCTGAGGCAGGAGAATCAGTGCGAGTTTGAGACCAGCCTGGGCTACAAAAGTGAGCTCAAGGCCAGTTTGAACTGCATAGTGAGACTCTGTCTCAAAAAGAAAAAAAAAGCAAGCTAAGACTAAGTTCTTAAATCCATACAAGGTCAACATCCTGACTCATAGAATCAGACAACGTGAGCACCTCTGATCTCTTGGAATTTAAAATTCTTCCTAACTCTTGACATTTGATGGTCTTAATTTTGTTTCCAGTTTTTCATTATTTGACTTTTACTGCTTTAAATCTAAAAGTCTGAGACCAACCTGGGTTACAGAGTGAGCTCAAGGCCAGCCTGAACTGCATAGTGAGACCCTTTCTCAAAAATAAAATAAGTAAATAAAACAAAAAGTAAATAAATAAAACAAAGTACCACTGTAGGCAAATTCATCCATTTTCTTCCTCCATCCTTACTGTTCACCTTTCCTTATCTTGAAAACAATGATATGATGTTGCCCTTGCAATGGGAAACTTGATGCTCCTGCCTCGAATCCAGGGAATACTAGTTCTAAACTGGTTACACAATGCAGGTATTCGTTCTTTGTTTTCTATAATGCTTTTTGTGAAAAAAAAGAAAAAAAAGAAAAAAAAAAGCATAAACCTGGGCTGGTGAGATGGCTCAGAGGTCTAAAGCGCCTGCTTAGGAAAGCTTGGGCAACCACAGGGACCACAGTTTAATCCCTGGCACCACATGCTATGCCAGCACCACCCCCAGGGCAGGCTGAACCAGCCATAATATTAAAAAAAAAAAACATGAACCTGATGAGTATTAAAGGTTTAATATGAAGACAAAAAGAAAATGAATCCCTACATGAGATTGAACTTTGACATCGAAGATGAGTGCTGCTTTAAAAGCTAACCAAAGGTCGATGTATTCAGATGTAATTATCCACTAGGAACAAGACAGTAACTTACTAAATACAATGGCAACAGAGGTAAATGAAATACAGCTGTGATTATGAGTTTATATAATACTCTAAAACTAATAAAAAGTTTATATCCTAATAAGAAATGAACTTAAGATATACACTCATACTTTGTTACTTGACTGCTTTGAAACTCATTGAATTTGACACCTGGTGCATTATGAAGTAAAAATTCTTAGTACATGTAGTTTGTGTGCTACTTGTGAAAACTAGAACTGTCCCTGTCGATTGCCTTGTGACTCACTACCCTTTTCTAGCCAAAACAATGTGTTCAATACTCTTTGTTTTTGGTACTCATTGTGCCTTCTGGAACCAATTCACATACCACTGTGTCTACAAATCCTGTCCTAAGCTTTCTTCCCTAAAACCTTTGTTCTTCAAAGGTAACCTACTTGTGAAGAAGGAGTAATGTGTGAATATTTAAGAAGGTCCAATTCTACTACAGAGAGTAAAAGAAATTTCAAGTAAGAAATATGAACTTAGAAGCAAACTTAGGTACAGTAAAAATAGCGCTATGTCTGCAAAACATAGATCATAGGGAATAAAAGAAAAAGCTACCAAATATTCATGACACCACATAGGGGACATCAAATATTCATGAAAGTATTGGCATTTATGAGGCATTAAATCAGTCACCTCCTGCTGATGTCTATTTCTAGTACTGTGTGCCCTCTGTCCAGGAAAAAGATGGAATCCACAATCCTGAGCTGCTCACCAGGCTAACTGGTACAGAAGAGCACCAGCCAGGTGCCTGTCTCTGCATTCTCTGGCAGGACACGAGTGCCAACTCCAGGCACAGAGTTTGTTTAGCTGCCTTGTTCATCCGCAATTCTGGTCAAAATCATCAGCAGGCAACGCTGATGCCTCAGAGAGGACAGGGCATGTGAACACTGTGTCCCTCTGAGATGTTTCATTTCCCACTATGTACACGATACCTTAAGTGCACAGTGACATTTTCAAGAACAGAAAAAAACACAAGGGGAAAGAAACAAATGGCTTGAGCACAGCACTGAACATCTGAACTTCAGATTATAAATGCTGAGAAGTAGTAAGTGATGAAAACAATAATAAAATAGCATAGAGCTAAAACATGACAGTTTTGCCATCATTCACCCTGGCACCTCCTGATAACAGCTCCTCTATGGGTTGCCAATAACTGAGATGACAGACAAGACCACAACAAAGGTAAAAGAAACACAGTTTGCTTCATTTTAGATTTGGGTTATGGGTAAGTAAATCTTGTAACTCTTAGCAGATGTGTCTGTATTAATTACTACTTTCTTTGTTGCTAGTACTTGTATGACACGCAGAGATTAAAAAAGGAAAGACTTGTTTTGGCTCACAGTTTGTAGATGTTTTAGTCCATAATTGGCTGGCTCCAAGGCAGGGTCTCAGAGCAGAGCTACTTGGAATAGAGCTTAAGGCATGGCATTGGGAAGCAGAAAGACAGATAAGAGGAGGCGGGGACAGATCCTACCAGGCCACGGCCGGAGCGATCCACCTCCTCCAGCGAGGCTTCACCTTCCAACACCATTTTTAGCTATACCCATCAGTGGGCTGATCTGCTGCTGAGTGCCACAGCTCCATGGTTCAATCACTTCCTGGAAGCCCCACCTGTGCATGCATGCGGCTTTGGGGATCACCTAGATAGAAACCATAACACCATCTAACAGTTTCATCCTGCTAAAACTCAGAAGTACTCATTAGGAATTAACAATTCTACACTTGAATACATTAGCAAATATCTCATTTGATTGATTGATTGTATTTACTTCAGGGTCTATAAGGTCTCACGACATAGATCTGACTTGCAGTAATCTGCCTGTATTTAGCCTCCCAAGTACTGGGATTATAGGCACACACCACCATACCCAGTCTCAATCACCATCTCAGTGAGCCCCGGGGGGCGGGGCCAGCAGCGCTCTCGGGATGGAATCTTGGCCACTGGGCTCTGCCTAAGCAGGTGTTTTAGTCTGCAGAGCTATCTGACCAGCCTCTCATGTTATTTATAAAATATTTCTTACAGAATCTAGTTCAGATACAAGAATAAAGTACAGTAATATAAGCCAAATATTAGTGGGCTACTGTTAAAGGGAATCAGGTAGCAAGTAAGTTTCTTAAAGTCATAAGGTTTATCTACTGTATTACTTTTTATGGAAACTTATAAGAAATGTAAAATGGTTAAAGTCAAGTGTGGCAGTACACACTTGTAATCTCAGCACTTGGGAGGGTGAGGCAGGAGAATCATCATGAGTTCAAAGCCAATTTGGGCTACATAGTTCAAGACCAATCTGAATTACATAGTAAGACCCTATCTCAAAAAGAAAGAAAAGGTAAAACCTACTATATGCTAAGTGTAAGAGTTAAAAGAATGTTATAAATCTATTTATAGATCAGTGTCTCAAGCTCCTGCCTGACAACCACAAAGTCCCGAGTTTGATTGCTGGTACAAAA
>PVKN010013385.1:0-19939 GCA_004027915.1 Capromys pilorides | reverse complement strand
TGTGCTGCGATGAACATAGGTGCACAAATATCACTATGGTATGATGTTTTCAGTTCTTCTGGAAAAATTCCCAATAGGGGAATAGCTGGATTGAATGGGATTTCTAGTTCTAGTTTTTTAAGGAGTCTCCACACTGCTTTCCATAATGGTTGCATCAGTCTGCATTCCCACCAGCAGTGGAGAAGGGTTCCTTTTTCCCCACAGCCTCTCCAACACTTGTTGTTGGTTGATTTCTTTATAGTAACCATTCTTTCTGGGGTGAGATGGTATCTAAGTGTTGTTTTGATTTGCATTTCACAAATGGCTAGCGATGTGGAGCATTTCTTCATGTATTTATAGGCTTGTTGAATTTCTTTCTCTGAGAAGTGTGTTCATCTCAGATGCCCATTTCTGGATTGGGTCTTTGAATTTTGGGACCCTAATGGTTTTTAGTTCTTTATAAGTTCTAGAAAGAAGACCTTTGTCCGAGTACTTATTAGTTAAAATCTTTTCAAAATTTGTGGGTTGTCTTTTCACTCTGTTGGTAATTTCTTTTCAAGCGTTAAACGTGCATTTTAGCCAGGTGTGGTGGCGCATGCCTGTAGTCCCAGCACTTGGGAGGCTGAGGCAGGAGGACCAGTGTGAGTTTGAGAACAGCCTGGGCTACAAAAGTGAGCTCAAGGCCAGCCTGAACTGCATAGCGAGACCCTGTCTCAAAAAGACAAAAAAACAAAAACAAAAACAAAAACCGTGCATTTTGATTTTTGTCCATGAACTTTTTGCCTACCCCGATGTCTTCAAGGTTTTCTCACACTTTCTCTTCCAGGAGATTTAATGTTTCTCTTTGGATATTTAGATCTTTAATCCATTTAGACTTTAGTGTATGGTGATAGACTTGGGTCAAGGTCTAGTTTTCGACATGTAGAGAGCCACTTTTTCCAGCACCATTTGTTAAAGAGGCTACCTTTCTTCCAGTAAGTGTGTTTGGCTCCTTTCTCGAAGATAAGTTGGTTGAATGTATTTGTATTTGCTTCTGCATCTTCTAATTTATTCCATTGATCCTCAGGTCTATTTTTTTTTTTTTTTGCCAATACCATGCTGATTTTATCATGGTAGCTCCATAGTATAACTTTAGGTCAGGAGTTGTAATATCTCCTGCATTGTCTTTGTTGCCCAGGATTGTCTTTGCAATTCTAGGTCTTTTCTGGTTCCAAATAAATTTTAGGATTGATTTCTCTAGGTTTGTGAGGTATGACGATGGTATTTTGATAGAAATTGCATTAAGGGGCCGGCGAGATGGTTCAGTGGTCTAAAGCGCCTGCTTAGGAAAGCTCAGGCAATTGCAGGGACTGTGGTTCAATCCCCGGCACCACATGCTGCGCCAGCCCCACTACCAGGGCAGGCTGGGCCAGCCACAAAATAAATAAATAAAGAAACAAGCAAATAAATAAATAAATTAAAATAAAAAAAAGAAATTGCATTAAATCTGTATAACAATTTAGGGAGTATGGCCATCTTCACAATGTTGGTTCTTCCTATCCAGGAGCAGGGAATATCTTTCCATTTTCTAAAGTCCTGTAGGATCTCTTTTTTCAGAGTACTGTAGTTTTTATTGAATAGATCTTTTACTTCTTTAGTTAAGTTAATTCATATTTCATTTTTTTCAATGCTATTGGAAAAGGCATTATTTCTCTAATTTTTTTCTCAGTGTGTTTGTTATCTGTGTAGAAAAATGCTATTGCCTTTTGTGTGTTGACTTTGTACCCTGCTATGCTACTGAATTTGCATATTAATTCTAGTAGCTTCTTGGTGGAGTTCTTTGGGTCTCCCAAGTAGATTATCATGTCATCTGCAAATAGTGATAGTTTAACTTCTTCCTTACCTATTCTTATTCCTTTTCTCTCTCTTGTCTAATAGCTGTAGCTAATGATGCCAGAACTATATTGAATAGGAGTGGTGATAGGGGACATCCTTGTCTTGTACCAGATTTGAGGGTAAAAGACATCAGCTTTTCCCCATTTAGAATTATGTTGGCCATTGGTTTGTCATAGGTGGCTTTTATCAGATTGAGGTAGAGGCCCTCTATACCTATTTTCTGTAGTACTCTGAACATGAATGAGTGTTGGACATTGTCAAAAGCCTTTTCTGCATCAATTGAGACAATCATGTGATTTTTGGCTTTGGCTCTATTAATATAGTGTATTACATTTATAGATTTGCATTTATTGAACCATTCTTGCATCCCTGGGATGAATTCTACCTGGTCATGGTGTATAATCTTCTTGATGATTTGTTGTATTCTATTGGCGAGGATTTTATTCAGAATTTTTGCATCTGTGTTCATGAGAGAAATTGGCCTGAAGTTCTCTTTTTTAGTTGCATCTCTCTCCAGTTCTGGTATCAGAATAATACTTGCCTCTAGGAATGATTTTGGAAGGACTGCTTCCTTTTCAATTTCACTGAAGAGTTTGAGAAGTATTGGGATCATGTCTTCTATAAATTTCTTGTAAAATTCAGTGGTGAATCGATCAGTTTCTTTGTTGGAAGGCTATTTATTACATTTTGTATTTCATTGGCTGTTATTGGGTTATTGAGAGTACTTATATCTTCTTGATTCAGTTTTGGTAGTTTGTACTTTTCTAGGAATCTGTCCATTTCTTCTGTGTCTTCAATTCTGTGAGAGTAAAGATTCTCAAAGTAGCTGTAAATGATCCTCTGAATCTCTGCTGGGTCTGTAGTAATTTCACTCTTTTCATTTCTTATTGCTTGAATTTGAGTCCGTTGTTTCCTCTTTTTGATGAGGTTAGCTAGGGGCTTATCAATTTTCTTTAATCTTTCAAAGAACCAGCTTTTTGATTCATCAGTTCTTTGTATTATTTTCTTCATCTCAATTGAATTAATCTCGGCTCTTATTTGTATAACTTCCTCCCATCTTTGGGCTTTGGATTTTGTTTGCTCTTCCGTTTCTAGTTGGTTTAGGCACTGTATGAGAGTATTTATTTGTTCCCATTCTGTTTTCTGAATGTGTGAGTTCAAAGCTATAAATTTTCCTCTAACAACTGCTTTCATTGCATCCCATAAATTCCGGTAGGTTGTGCTTGAATTTTCACTAAATTCTAGATATTGTTTAATTTGTTTAATTTCATCTGTAACCCACTGGTTGCTGAGAAGAGTGTTGTTTAATTTTCATGTTTTTCTGGAGATCTTATGGTTACTTTGGCCATTTATTTCCAATTTCATTGCACTGTGGTCAGATAATATGCATGGAATAATTTCTGTTTTCTTGCATATACTTAAGCATGACCTGTGGACTAATATGTGGTCTATTTTAGAAAATGTTCCATGTGTAGCTGAAAAGAATGTATATTCTGAAGAGGATGGGTGGAACACTCTGTGTATGTCCACTAAGTCCAGTTGTTCCACATTCTGTTTCAGTTCTGCTACTTCTTTGCTAATTTTTTGTCTGCTTGACCTATCCTTTTCAGATAGGGGGGTATTAAGGTCTCCTGTTAAGATTGTAGTATTGAATATTCGATTTTTCATGTCCATTAAGGTTTGTCTTCTATAACTTGCTGCTCCTGTGTTGGGTGCATACATTTTTATGAGTGTTACCTCTTCATCCTAAATTTTTCCCTTGACCAGTATGTAGTGGCCTTCTTTGTTATGTTTGACCAATCTTGGTTTGAAGTTTAGACTGTCTGCAAACAGGATTGCTACCCTTGCTTTTTTTGAGGTGCTGGAGCATGTAGTATTGTTTTCCATCCTTTCTCTTTTAGCCTATGAGTTTCTTTATGAGTTAAGTGTGTTTCTTGTATACAGCATATTGTCGGGTTTTGTTTCCTTATCCATTCTGCCAGTCTACTTTTAATTGGAGAATTGAGTCCATTTATATTGATAGTTATAATTGAAATGTATTGTCTTATTATGGACATGACTTTTATTTACTACTGTTTACCACTTTTTCTCCTATGTTTAATTGGTTATCCTGTTTGATGGAATCTTTCTGTTTGCATTTGTTGAGTTCCAGTTGTTTTGTTCCCTCTCTAAAATATTTTTTAGTATACTGTGTAATGTTGTCTTTGATGTCATGAAATTTTTAGTTGTTCCTTGTCGTGGAAATATTTCACTTCTTCCTTGTACTTGAATGAGAGTTTTGCCAGGTACAGCAGTCTGGGCTGAAATTCGTTTTCATGGAGGACTTGAAGCACTCTGCTCCATACCCTTCTTGATTTCATGGTTTGTGAAGAGAAATCTGCAGTTATTCTGACGGGTTTTCCTTTAAATGTGATCTATTTCTTTTCTCTAGCAGCTTTTAGTATGTTATTCTTCTGCTGGATTTCTGAGATCTTGATTATTATACATCTTGATGTGTTTTTAGTCAGGTTGATGTTATTTGGCATTCTGTATGCTTTAGTTACCTGAATATGTGATTGTTTTCTCCTATTTGGGAAGTTTTCTGCTATTACTTCTGCCTATATTCTTTTTATATCATTTGTATTGACTCCTTCTTTCTCTCTGACTCCTATTAATCTCACGTTGTTCATTCTTGCATCATCTTGCAGGTGTTGAATTATTTTTTCCTGCATCCTGGTTATTTTTAAGAGATCCTTTCTTACTTTTTCACTAGCTGCGAGTGTGTCTCCAAGATATGAAATTCTATCTTCACCTTTGTTCATACAGTTTTGCCAGCTTGTGATTGAGATTTTATTTTCTTGTCTATCTCTTTGATACTGTTTCAGGTGATCTATATCTTTCTTGTATTGCTCAGTCATGGAATCCATCCTTTTTCTATTCTCTAATTTTTTTATCAATGTCTTCTTTAACTTTACTTAAGTCTTTCATTATAGTTATTTTTTTTTTTTTTTTTTTTTTTTTTTTTTTTTTTTTTTTTTTTTTTTTTTTTTTTTTTTTTTTTCTATTTCAGAGGTTATTTCTATTCTCATGTCCTCTCTACCTTTGTGCAGTTGTTCTACTTTAGTTGCTATTAATTTAGAAATGAGTTTTTGAAGTTCAGAAATTATTTCTGATCTCATTCCCTCTATGCTTCTCTGCAGCTGTTTTTTAACTTCAGTCTCTAGTACTTTAAAGATTTCTTTTTTAACTTCAGAGCTTACCTCCAATCTGAGTTCCTCTATACATTTCTGCATTTGTTTGTTTACTTCAGATGCTACGAATTCAGAGATTTCGGCTGTATGATTCCCAATTTCTTCTATGGCAGTGACTCCTGTGTTTGTTTCAGGTGGGCTCGGGACCTGAGATTGCATTTTGCTCCTTGTCTGTATTATTCTGAGTAGCTGTGATCTTTGGTGCAGGACTGGTGCCCGCGGGTTGTTCCTTCAGACCAGGCTTGAAGAACTGCTGAGCTGCTTGTAGGCCGGGGGAGGGGGGGTCTCATTCACCTGACAGGTCTGGCACTGGTGGGCCTGACGCTGCTTGATGATGGTAGGCTGCGCTGGCGGCCAGTACTAAAGTTTTTAATAAAAGTTAAAAATAATAGTCCTGTCAAAAACTGGGAAAAGATTAATAATAAAGGCATGGAAGGCCAGCTGAAGTATGGTCCTTGACTTCCTGTATTCAGACCCTTGAGTAGTACCTTCCTTTTGACTATATGCTGAGCCTACAGATGTGCTTCTCATTACATCTGATAAAAATGATGGGATGTCACTTCTGAAATCATATTCATGACATGCCAGCTTTCATCTTTAGGCTTTTTGCTGGCTCTGAGGGTAGCCAGCCACTCCACTGAGAGGTGCTATGGGCAGATGCCCACATGAGAAAGTCTGTCTGAGATAACTTGTTATATGGCAAAAAAATAAAATAAAATAAAATAAAATAAATAAATAAAACAAATAATAACAAGACCCCCGCCCTCAAACAAACCAAAACCCCCACACAACAAATAAAAAACTCACTGAACACAAAAGATGCTAAATAGAGGCTAAAGACTAACTTACATAGGTGGAAACTTGGCTCAGAGCTATTATAGACCAGTGGGAAAAATGGACTTTCAGTAAAATTTTCTAGAATACCTAATTTGATCACACAAAGCACTAAAATTTAATCCATACCTACCATGCTCAAAATCATTTCCATCTGGATTAAGTACTTACCTGGTAAAAGCAAAACTGTAAACATTTTAGAATATGGGAGGAAAGTGTTTCTAATATAGTAAATAGGGACACACTTAAGTTTCATAAATATATGGAATTTTAAAGTCAAAACTGTCCAAAACTGGGAAAAGAATAATAATAAAAGCATGGAAGGCCAGCTGAAGTATGGTCCTTGACATAGGGAGGTTAAAACAAGCCAAAAACCAAGAAAAGATGCTTACTTCACTGACAGATGACTTTATTCCAGAAAATAGACAGAGAAGATAGATCTAGGGCAACCTAGAAAAAGCTAGTTTGAGAGGAGTCACTGAGGCAAACCCAGAAATCAGCAAGGAAGTGATGGGAATGCTAACCAGCATGCAGTCAAGAAAGTAATCCTAGAGAGAAGAAAACCATGAATGGCAATTCCAAACCAGCTGCGGGGCATGGGGGGAGGGGGAGGTGGCAGCAGCACATTCACATTGCTGGAAAGTGGTAAGCAGAAAGGACAAGCCACAGCAGCCTCGCTGCCCTAATGGCAGCATAGTCCCATAGTCCTCACACACTTTAACCCCACCTTGGGAGCTGGCTGGTCTGAGCATGACTGCTCAAGGAAGGAAGCCATACTGGGACCTCCTAACCGCCAGAAGCTAAGCTGTTGTGACAGCCACTGCGAGGTGCTATCACATTTTAGGGGCTAGCAACTGGTCCCTCAAGCCAGAAGGCCTGGGGACTCCTCATAGAATGGAGGAATAGGCTGCTCAGTGCCCTGCAGCTTCAGGATCAATGGATGCCACAGCCAAGGCCCAGCTCCCACCCACACTTGCTCTGTGAGAACTAGGGAGTCTCCTTCCACTGGAGTGGCGCTGAGAGAGTGCTACTGGTATAAAATGCCCTAGCATCACTTGTATCTGTACCACTGGTTCTGTGGAAGGTTCCATCCACATCGTGCAATTCTAGGATTCTGGCCATCAGTGCATCAGCCTGGCACTGGTTGCACGCATGTGGCATGCAACTAGGGATGGTTTCTTTCCAGGCTACACAGAGATCTGGGACAACAGCATTGGTGGGAAAAGCCCAAGTAGCATGCATGCCTGGCCTTGGAACCTGCAGAAGGTTTCATCTGGTTCCTAGAACTCCGAGAAAGTGGAAAACAGTATTAAATGTCCTGGTACTCCCTAAAGATGCCCAAGGGAAGACCTTCTTTGCATCCCCCAGCCAGAGTCTCACCTATGCTCATCCCAAGGGAGCACAAGAAGTGATTTCACTATAGTATTTGGTGCTGCAGGCCAATGCATCTACTGTGTTCATTCCTAGGGATCTGTGCTCTAGGACCATAGTCACTGGTGCCACTGGTGCCTCGGTGTTATCTGTGGTTATTCTACTTCTTCATTACTGAGAAAATGACAGTTGGCATCTGAAACTCTAATGCCATTGGTTCTTGGCTCTGTGGATTTGGAAGACTGGTCCACTTAATATTATACAGCAACTTTCATAAACTGCTGTACTCTTACAACCAAAGAACTCACAACACTGAGCAACTCATTTGAACTCACCTATAATGAAAGCCCAATGGAAAGCTCTTATTCTTTGTAAATAATGAAACTATCTTTCTTACAGATTTTCTCTATAAAATTTGAGACTGTTAATAACAGATGTATACACATGCCAATGTAAAGGTAAAAGAAAAATAAGCTGAAATGTGATAAAAGGAAATTGAAAGGAACACAGTAGTATTGCTGAAATAGGTTGCCATTTGAAAGAAATTTACAAAGTTATGAAAAAATTCAAAATAATCCTAAGGAAATTCAGCAATGGAATAAAAGTAAAAATAGAAGGAAATGAGAGAAACAATGCAGGATAGAAGGGATAAATTCAGGAGAAATAGAAACAATAAAGAGCCAGTCCAGAAGCCTTGGAATTAAAAACTTTCATCAATGGAATAAAAGAAGTGTAACTGAGATCTTTGACAATAGATTAGAATAAACAAGGGCATCTTTGAACTCATGGACAGATCTTTTAAGTTAATTTAGTCAGATAAGAGGGAGAAATGAGGGCAGAAGGGAAAGAATAATAGAGAAAGTCTATAAAGCATAACTGGAGGGCACCATTATTAACTGAGCAAATATTTATATTATAGAAATTCTAGGAGGGGAAAGGCCTTGAAAGCCTATCTTGTCAAATACCTAAAAACTTTTACAATGTTCAGAAAGACGTGGACATCTACATAAGAGGAACTCAAAGGACTTCAAGTGGAATCAACCAAAGGAGACCTTCACTCTTTCCCATTTTGTAAAATGGTGGGTGAAAAAACTAAAGAGAAGAAACCCAAAGCCAAGCAGGCTGCTGTCAGTGGTAGTGGTAAAAAGGGTGAGATGAAGAAGGCAAAAAAGTCCAAGAAGGAGCAGTCCCATTGCAGCCAAAACCCTGTCCTGTTTAGAGGAATTGGTAGATACTCCAGATCTGCTATGGATTCCAGAAAGGCTTTGTACAAGAGAAAGTACAAAGCTGCTAAATCAAAGGTTGAGAAGAAAATGAAGAAAGTTCTTGCTATGATCATGAAACTAGTCAGTGGGGAAAAGAATGGAGGTGCCTGGGTGGTTAAGCTTCGAAAAATGCCTAGATACTACCTAGACAGGAAGATGTGTTCTGAAAGCTCTTGAGCCACAGCAAGAAACCCTTCAGTCAGCACATGAGGAAACGTCAAACTAGCATCACTCCCGGTACCATCTTGATCATCCTCACTGGGCATCACAGAGGCAAGAGAGTGGTCTTCCTGAAGCAGTTGGCCAGTGGCTTGCTACTTGTGACTGGGCTTCTTAGCCTTCATTATGTTCCTCTGAGAAGAGCACACCAGAAATTTGTCATAGCCACCTCTATAAAAATTGCTATCAGCAAAGTGAAAATCCCCAAACACCTCGCTGATGCTTACTTCAAGAAGAAGAAGCTGTGGAAACCTAGACACCAGCAGGGTGAGATCTTCAACACCGAGAAAGAGAGATACCAGATTTCAGAGCAGTGCTAGGTGGATCAGAAAGCGGAGGTCTCACAGATTTTAGCAAAAATCAAAGCTGTTCCTCACCTCCAGGGCTGTGATCATTTTTGCTCTGACAAATGGAATTTATCCTCATAAATTAGTGTTCTAAATTTCTTACTAAGAACCTAATTAAATAACTGATACATTAAAGAAAAAAAGACCTTTACCAAGGGGTGTGTGTGTGTGTGTGTGTGTATATATATATATATATATATATATATATATATATATAATGTCAAAAGTACAAGACAGACTTCTAAAAATAGCAAAAGTGTTAACACATATATATGGGAATGCCCATTAAAATTATAGCACATTTCTCAGAAGAAAGGGGATGATATATTCAGTCTTGAAAGGAAAAACTGCCAAACAAGAATGGTACACCCAGCCACATTTCATTATGTTACATGAAATAAACCAGACTCAGAAAATAGCATATGGTCTCACTCATTTGTGGGAACTAATATGACCTGGGGTTACAATGTAGTGGAAGGAGAAGGTAGAAAAAATTAAAGAAGGGAAACACCACAGAGAGATGATGAACTTGTTTTAGTTCTCTGTAGTACAGGGGGTAATTATTGGTTAAAATAATCTGATACATTTCAAGGTGACTAGAATAGCACAAAATTCCCAGCATGAAAGAATGGTGTAGTAGAGAAATGCTTATTACACTGATTTGATTTTTACATTGTATATGTGCACTGATTTACCATAGTGTACCCCTAAAGATGCAGAAATACTGTATATCAAAAGAGAGAAAGCCTAAACATAACAAGGTTGAAATCCAACAGAAGTAAATGAGAGAAAGACTTACATACTCTTCACTGAAGAGGAAATGAATATATACATCAAGGAACCAATAAGTCAATAAAAAATGCTTGGCCTCATTGGTAATTAAGGCGATACAAGTTAAAAACACAAGGAACCAATTCACCCTCATGACACTGGCAACAGTACAAGGCCCAATTCAAGCAAGTACAAGTATGCAAGGTCAGAACATGACCCTACCATTGGTGCTGGCACCCAACCCTATATGCACTTTGGGAGGTACAGTATGGGGCATCTCACACAGTGGGAGCTGTGCAAACTGGAAAATCTTGGAATTCTACTCTCATGTGTTTCACCTTGACTGGAGAAACCATAGGACAACCTCAAAGTTTATGTGCCTTACTTAGAAGCCCAGCAGGGTTGGCATAGTGACAGGTATGAGGAGGACTAGATGAAGTAGAAAAAGTGGCCCCAGGATGTGGGGTTTAAGACCCAAGGGCCAGGCTGCCTGAGAACAAGAGTCCTGCATAGGTCTCTCCAAAAACCTTCCTTTTCATCTTCAGTACTTTTCCTTTGCCTGCTCTCAATTCTTAAAACTATTTCCCTTCCCTGCCACTTATATTTTTAAATTCCCACTTATATTTTTAAAAAATGACTGGCCAATCTGGGAAGAAAATGAGTGGTACATAGCCACTTAACTGCCAATACACCTCATTTTTTCCTTGGAAAGTCAGTTTGTCCGGCATGTCTCTTTCCTTGCTATGACGACAGACAGTCAACCTGGGTCCCTCCCAGAGTGACTGCCAAGCAATCCCTGACTCTAAAGTGCCTGCTACATAACATTGCTGCAGTGATAATACTGAGATTTCAGGATTAATCTACTGCTGCAGCAAAGCCTAACTGATCTTGGACTAAGACACGTGGCACAGCTGATATGTTAGGAATGACCCATATTTCACTTTAAAACCCAGAAGCCCCGGTCTTCATACTCAACATTATTTCCCTCTGGCTTCCAAATGCCCATAACTGCTTCTTGAGGCACAAAAAGTCAGATAGATTTCTGTGCATTCTGCCACTTGAATTATGCTCCATTCATAGTGAGAAAAAAACTTGGTTCTTCATTTACCTGATTTGGTTCTCTTACTCTCAAAGTTTAATTCTAATCTCACCACATCCACAAAACCCTCTGTAACAGAAACTATTTATTTTTTAATTCTGGAAACTATTTAAATATTCTCTCTACAATGACAGTTCCCTGTCTCATAAATTCTACCTTACCAATACGGATTCCAAGAAAAATTTCCCAAGTTTCTCTGTTCCTATGGTGCAAACACAAGAGCCAGGTCCCACTTAGACCCTGACTGGGAAGCAGGAGGAAGCAGACAGTGGATAGGCCTGGTTTTGGTGGGACAGGAGCAATGTCTCTTAACAGCAGCAGTACCTGTGTGGGTCTGAGTGTGGTTTCTATAAAATTCAACAAAGATCTACTTTTGGCTCTTTCAAGGATTCATGAACAACCTAGCATCTTGGTAGAAGTCTTTTCTTGTTGTCTGCAAAGAACATTCCCTGATATCTCTTCGGAGGCATTCCAACCCTTTATAGTTTGATGGCATTCATACTTGGAATGCAGTATGCATCTACTGTCTTAGTCCATGTGGCCTATTACAAAAAATGCACAGCTTCTGAACAACAGAAATTCACTTTGCATGATTTTAGAGTCTAGAAAGTTTTAAGATCAAGATACTGCCAGGACTGGTGTCTGGGGAGGTGCTGCTTCCTGGCTCATACACTGGGCCTCTTGCTCTCCCCTCCTATGGTTGAAAGGGTAAAGGCAGCTCCTAGGCCCTCACTCCCAACCATGGGAGTTCTGCACTTATAAGCTAATCTTCCAAGTCCCTGTCTTCTCACCTCATCACCTGAATTCCGGAGAGATATAAGCATCTGTGACACCATAAATATATTCTCTTCCCAAGGAGACTTTAATCTCCTTGAGGGCAGAATCACATCTCAGACTTCGGTATCCTGGACAATATCAGACATAGGACTGCATCTCTTTGGGATTTCACAGGGTGACCATATAATTTATTATCCCAACCAGCACCTTTTGGTTAGTAGAAAAGGCACAAACCAGGATAGTCCTGGACATACTGAGACAAAGGATCTTACTTGGCATTGATAAAAGTAAAAAAGCAAAGACATCTGAATGAAAAGCAACGTAAAAATGAAGACACTGAGAGTAATCCTAGAACCTGGCCTCACTGTAATGGGAGGTAATGTTCTGCTGGAGTCTGCAGGGACAGGAAGGCTAATGACTTTCTAAGTTCAGCTGCTGCTGACAGCTATGGTTCTGAGAAGAAACTTTGCACTTGATGCTGTCATGATGAAGAATATCACTTAGCACATTCACTTTAGACTTGGTAAAAAATTACCCGTTAAATTATACTTTCATCACCAAAGCAATTACGTCCCACAGGGCAGCTGGGGCTCATCCAACCCCTTCCACAGGTTCACAGCAGAACAGCAGTACAAACAGAACAAGTAGCTCAAACTATTGAAGGCCACAACTGCCTTCTATTATTTCTGTCTTCAAAACTGAGTCCAGTGCCCATATTATATTATGATCAATGAAAGTACAAGTACATGAGTATAAGAAGCCACACATTACCTACATGAGTGACTCAGGCGTAAGGGCCTGAACCTTTGCTCTTGCTCTCTACCTTCCTTGCAGGGGGGTCTGGGGGTGTCTCTGTCTCAAGCTTATCGCTCTTGTGTCCCTACCCTCATGGGGGCAGGGGTTATGTCTGCCCAGTTATACTGTGTGAGGCTTCTTTGTCTGTGTGCATAGCAGTGTAAAGGACACTGTGTTTAGTGGCCCTAGCCCAGGCTCGAGTAACAAACCAGAGTGTTATGAGGAAAAACCTTCGGTGTTAAGTACATAGTAGAGGCTCACTAAATGGTAGATATTATTATCAAAGCACAATTAGTTCCTTGATGCATGCGATTCCACCTGGCCATGCCCCAGCTACAACCCTCAGGAGGAGGAAAATTATCATCAACGATCGCACAATTAGTGATGCAAGGAAAATGAAAGCTAATTGTTTACTATCAGCTCACTTTGATGAGACTTTGGACTATACTCAAATTGGTACACAGAAGGCATTGTATACATGCTAACCACAGTTTGCAGTGACATAATCATATTAGTTCTGCAGCCATATCCAGTAAAACACAGCTCACTAGCAGTAAACAAAAGCTATGTATATAGACTCTGGAACTCAAACATGTCTTACATATTTGCAAAAGAAACTTATTAGATGCAATATGAAAGAAATGCATAAAATATTAAATACATGATGGCTTTAACTGTTTGTGATACCAATTTAGTATATGGCAGTACAGAATTCAGTCTTTCATAAAGTTTAAAAAGAAAAAAGGAACTGGAAAAACTTCTTGGGATTGTAGCTAGTATCTTGGGGGGTGGGAAGAAAATAGAAAGGAACACACCCTCATTTGCTTCTAACATGGTTAGCTGATCTGTTTGAAATTAGATCCACTTGCAACTGTTTTAACTTAATTATTAAGCCATTTCTTAACCTCATGAATGCAGTCTTCATGCGCTTTCCAATCTGGCCCTAAACTAATAGACCCTTTCACTTCAGTGGTTTTGGAAATGAATGTTAGATGGAGAGGAAAGCATTTTAACAGTGTTTTTCTAAGGACGAAAGCTCTGAAAATACTGCATAGCTCATACATAAAACTCAGTACACCTGAATGTCCTGCTGGCCTTTTGTCTGGTAATGAGGAAAACCATGCCACCCTTTAAAACCTCTGCTTCCTCTTCAGGCGCAGCTGGCTGTATTGGTGCCCAGCTATCTAACTATTCAAGTGAATCCATTGTTAGGATCAAAGTCCCATTAGATGGGAAACAGGTGGCAGGCAGGCACCCTGGGGCTGGTTCCCTTGTGAGAAGCAACATATAAGGGCCAAGTTTCCACTCCAAAGTATTCTCCCTTAAAAGGGGATATAAAAAGTAAGAGGAAGAAATGCCATTAGCAAGACCAGCCAATGCTATAGGGTAACAGCAGAATCTCTGTTCTCAGCCTCATCAGGTGGAGGAACCTCGTCACTGGATTAGGCCTCATTGCCTGCCGCTCTGTGAAAACTCCATGGCTGATGAAGATATTTGAAATAAAACATGTTCAAGGTTTACCTTCACCAACTAAAGTAAAAAAATAAAAAAAAAAAAAGTCTTAGCATGTATCCCAGTGTTGTTAATAACGATCACAGGAAAAGTAGCCAACATTTACTGACTATGAAGCTGTTCTTATGTGTTTTCCATATAGTACATACTATGATCAAGCTCACTTAGGGAGGACAGAACTGAGATGCAGAGAGACCGGTTCTCTTTAAGGTCATGTGCTTTCTAAATGGTGGAAAAAAGACTTAAACCCAGGTAATGAGAATCCAGAATTCCTGTTCCTCAGTGCTGCCTTATACTGTATAGTGCAAAACAATGCAAGTCAAGTTCTTTAAATAGTTAGAAAAATATAAGCTAGGAAATTGTGCTTTCTAAGCTGTTATTATCGAGCCCTTTCATCACATACTTAATATGCCTACTGTGAGTTAGGCATTCTGTCCACATCTAATTTAGGGACAGATTAGATTTGATGTTACACAGTGAGTCAGTTGTCATCTCTATTTTGTAGACACAATGGTTCATGGAAGCAACCTGTACAAAAACATGGGACTTGTCATGGTAATGTGAATCCAGATCCCATAGATTTAGAATACTTGCTTGGTTTTCCACAAAGCCACCCCACCTTTCTTTAAAGTTCATCACTCCTAGAAATGAATCACGAAGACAAAAATCTTTGCAGTAAACTGGCTATTTATAAGTTTACATCAGAAAAAGAAACATTCTTCTTTCCTACCTTCTACTAGACACAGAACAACTCTGACTTCCTAAGTATCGATCTGAGAAATGGTGAGATTCTAATGAGCTGTTATAAAATGGGCCATACGAGGAGAAACAACCCAGACAGTAAAACTTGTTAGCCTCTGATGAGACAACCCTAGGTTCATATTCTTTGTTTATGACCCGTACCATTCTAATACCATTTTTAACTGAACACACAGAGAAGATAATTAATACTGTCCTCCTCTTCTTTGTAACCAATATAAGCTTATTCCGGTATATAAAAAAGACATTACCATCCAGAAATTATCACATAAGTCTCCCCCAGTTGAAAAACAAACAAACAAAAAACATAGGACCTGGGTTTAAAATGCAGGTTTGACTCAGACCCAGCAGGGCAGCTGTTATCAAAAACACAGAAAGTAAGTGTTAGAGAGGACACAAAGAAACTGGAAACCTTGTGCACAATTAATGGAAACGTAAGATGGTAGAAGTTCTCTGGAAAACTGTATAGCAGTTGGGGCCGGCGAGATGGTTCAGTGGTCTAGAGCGACTGTTTGGGAGGGCTCGGGCGACTGCGGGGACTGCAGTTCGATCCCCGGCACCACATGCTGCGCCAGTGCCACCACCAGGGCGGGCTGAGCCAGCCACAAAATGAATGGATAAAGAAACAAACAAACACAACAAGCAAACAAATAAATAAAATTAAAAAAAAAAAAAAGAGGAAAGATTTATTTAAAAAAAGAGAAAACTGTATAGCAGTTACTCAAAAACGTAAAATAAATAAAAGAAGTTACCAAAGGTAGGGACTTGAAGAGTTATTTGTGTGCTCATGTTCCTAACAAGCACGATTTGTGATACTCAGAATACAGAAGCAAACCAAAAGTCTGGTGACAGATGGAGAAATGAAGAGCAGTTTACACATACAATGAAATACTATTTAGCCTGCCAGAGAAGGGATGCTTTGACATAGTATACTATGGATGAAACTGGAGAACATTATACACTGAGTGAAACAAAAAGTCACAAAAATACTGT
Organism: Capromys pilorides; assembly: GCA_004027915.1. Taxonomy (NCBI): domain Eukaryota; kingdom Metazoa; phylum Chordata; class Mammalia; order Rodentia; family Capromyidae; genus Capromys; species Capromys pilorides. The sequence continues at coordinate 4,113 of PVKN010013385.1, read as the reverse complement.
TACAGTTTGTATCTAGTTGTTCTCCCAAAGCCTCATGTAAATCATGGGGTGGTGAAGCTTGTGGCTCAAGGTGCAGGGCCTGAGGATCAGGGTGGGGCTTGAGGGGGACAGAGAGGCACAAACCATTTAAATTGACAGCATGTGCCTACCCCCACCCCCAGGCCTGGTGGCCTCTCTCAGAGATTTGGAGACAGTCATCCTGGACACGGCAATGCAGTGTCTTGAGGTCTTGCTCTATAATTCAGGCTACTATGAAATCTCCAGTAATTGTGAGCTAAATAAACCTTTCCTTGCTCCATGTTGAGTGTCGGGTATTTGTCCCAACAACGAGAGAACAGTAACTAAAACAAATACACAGTATAGGTCCACTTAGCTGATGTACCAAAAGCAGCTAAATTCAGAGACAAACAATAGATTAGATGTTACCATGGGGCTAGCAGAGGGACGAATAGGAATTATAGCTTAATGTCTCCGAGTTCAGTCTCTGAGATGAATTCCAGAGACTGGTTGTATAACAGTATGAATGTACTTAACACTACTGTATACTTAATCTAGTTACAAGGGCAAATTGTACATTATGTGTATTTTACCACAGTTAAAAGACAGTAACAGGCCAGGATGTGGTGGTCCAAACCTATAACAACAGCTACTTTCGAAGCTGAGGTAGGAGGATCATTGAGACCAGGAGTTTGACCGTAGCCTAGATAATACGATGAGATCAGGGTTCAAACTTTTTAAAAAGGTTACAGCTCTGTGGAGGAGTGCTTGCCTAGGTATGAGGCCCTGAGTTCGTCTCCAGTACTGCCAAACAAAACAAACTAAAAACACAGGCTTGAAAGTTGGTGAGAATATACCTCACTTGTCTCTCTCACCTTTTAGTTTTGTAATTCTGGGTAAGATTTGTATTATGTCAGATGCCTATGTCGCTCAGTGATGAGATTAGGATAACAGTGACCTCTTCATAGGGTTAAGGATGATATAAATTAAGGCATATAATCTACTGAGCACAGCAGTGGGCCCATCCTAAGTGCACAGAGAATGCAGCTTTTGGGTCACAGCAGTAGGGATGGAGCAGCTAGCCGGTGGCGTTTGAAGATAATAAATTTGAGATTTGATCATGTATTATGATTATGGTTTTAAAAGGAATTTTCATCTTAGAGATATTTACTGCATGTTTCTAGATGAAATAAAATGATAAACGGAATTTCATTCCATGTGCTCAGGGTAGATGAGAACAGGGATAACACAAGACTGGCCATGAGCTGACAACTGCGAGAGGGAGTAGGAGGTATGTGGGATGATTACACTGTATTTTTGTAAGTTTGGCAATTTCCAAGAATAGATGCCCATAATAGAGTTCAAACAACCCAAAACAGATCCCAATCTTTGATCATTTTTTATACTACTTAGTGGCCACAGATTTGGTGCAGGTGACAGAAGGTCTGTCTTCCCATATCTTTTCTTCAGATGGAATGATTGAACAGCATAGCAATTTTCCATAGAGATTTCAACTGCAGGAAAGGATCACTGTGATAAGTAATCACAAAATTAGGCTGCAACTGAGTGCCTGGTAAAAATATCAACCAACGCCCTTAAGATCTTAAAACTTTTTGCAAGCTTTGTGTTCCCTTTGGCCATTTTTCACTACACACACACACACACACACACACACACACACACACACACACACAATATCCCCTTCTGAAGAATCATTCATACACACAGAAGGAGAGTCTCCATCATCCAAAGAGATGCTCAACCAGTTTCTGAAGTCAGTACAGGGAGAGTGTTGGGTTATGACACTAAAACTGCTTTTATGAATGGTACACCTGCCCCCTAGAATAGTGGTTTCACATTGCAGTTTGTACCAGCATCAGCCAAGAACTTGTTGAAGCCCCACTGAGTCCTTTTCTGACTCAGGAGGCAAAGGCTGGAATCTGGAAATGTGTGTCAGGTTCCCAGATGAGTTCCATACAATGGTGATGGTCTGGAGTAACAGGCTCACACATTGAGGGTGAACATCCCTATGAACCTGTGTATTCCTGCCCTGCTTATCCTTCTATTCTAAGGACTAAGTTCCCTGACAGGCCACAGAAAAGCTTCCTTTTAATTATATTTAGCCCTCTGAGCTTCAGAATGCTTTAAAGTGTGTATCATCTAATCTTTTTTGAAATTAATTATATTTACTTACATTTAGAGATGACATTTTTCATGCCCATCTTCCCTAATAATAATTAGAGTAATTTTGTGTCTTTCCTGTTTTCTTTTCTTCTTCCTTTCTTCTAATCAAACTGAACAAAGTAAGAATGATACCCATACAAACAGGTTTCTAAATGTCCTCATGAGATTGCAATTTCTTAGAAGACAGTAACTCTTTCACATTATTACAGTTTCCCACTGTGAAGGGCATGTTCTTATTATTTGCAAAAAAACAAGTCCTGATTTCTATTACTGTTATCAAAAGTTCTGCCAAGAGGCAGGTACTTGGTCCTTTTTTGTCAAATGAAATACTTCACTCACTGAGCCTTAGAGCTAAAAGGCTCCTTAATGACCGCTATTCACTATCATTTTACATATGAGACAGCCAAGGCTTGGGGAAACCTAACGCCATGCACAAGGCCAACAAATCTGTCACTGAAGAACCAGAACCCTGTAATCGGCCTCTGTTGCCTGGCTTGGACCTCCTCCCTCCCCACTGGTACTGAAAGGAGTCAGCAGGGCTGCAAGCAAGACAAAGGAAGCACAGAGCTCAGGGCTAGGATGACCCTACAGTTCTTGGGAAATGCACCAAATGTCGGGAAAAATTTAGCACAGTATTTTGCTTTACATGCTTTGGGCTTTCTAGATTTCTTTGTAAAGTATGTAAGGAGGTGTTGACACTCCATAGAAAAAATTGGGAAATGTCTTGAAAACTCAGAAATTTAATCAATGAATGTAAATATGTCACAGATATGAGCTAAGATTAACAAATTCAGTAATAACAAAAGGGGGAAAAGGGAACTTGGAGGAGAAAGAGAAACAGGAGGGAAGGGGATAAAAACCTCCACTAAGCTATCTTATGTACATGTACCGACTCCAAGATGATGGTATGCTGAACATGCTGCAAACATGCACTTACCTACCAAAGAAATACATCAAGAAATAAATTTGGATGAGAATGGGTCTCTGGCACTGAAATGATCATCCTAATAGAGAAACACCTTTATGCCTAAGAAATGTAACATCTCTGGGGTCAGGCCATTAACAAAAACAAGAACATGTCCGTATGAGGTATGTTCAGAATCAGTTCTTTTTAGATGCCATGGAATCGGTAGGGTCCATTGAGGACTTTGCTGTAGGAGTGATGCTAGGTAATTTACGGGCACCAGGGATGATGTTCCTGCCTTTCACACTATGAGATGGTCATGGTCACTCCCAATTCACAGACCCAACTAAGGCCCTGAGGAGTTACGCGCCTGGGGAGCATGACAATCCAGATGAACACCCGGACTACACTGCCGCATACCTACGGAGGTGAGCCAATTTCTCCATTTGCAAGTTCCAGTACCTGTATCTACTATCAGAGAGCTCAACGCCTCTAGATCACAGCCTCTATCACCTACTTTAAAATTCTATAAAATAAAAATTTTCTCTTTCTGTTCAATTCATTTCGGTTCTGTTGTTAGCAAAGCCATGTGTAATATTAGGATAAGTTCACTAATGAGGTCTTTTGGTCTCACTAAGTTTGGTCTATTTCTAAAAACTAAAAAAATAACACTGAAGAGTAAAAGCCATGTCCTTCTATTTACATGAAGGCACAATTGGTGTGCAGGCATGCCTGCCGTTTTTTCTGAATTCATGTTTCTAACCTTTAGTGGCAAGCATACTCTAGGTCTGTTTCCAGGAGCCAGGCATGGTGATGCAGGCCTGCAGTCTTACCTACTTGAGAGGCTACCGCAGGCAGTTCGCAAATTCATAGGTCAACTTAGACAACTTAGTGAGACCTTGTCTCAAAATAAAAATTTAAAAAGGCTGGGGATGCAGCTCAGTCTGGAGCACTTGCCTAGCAAGAATTAAGCCCTGGAATCAGTCCCTAGTACTAGAGAGAGAGAGAGAGAGAGAGAGAGAGAGAGA
>PVKN010013384.1:0-19968 GCA_004027915.1 Capromys pilorides | reverse complement strand
TTTTTTTTAAATTTTTATTTATTTATTTACTTGTTTGCTTGTTGTGTTTGTTTGCTTCTTTATTTATTTATTTTGCGGCTGGCCCAGCCTGCCCTGGTGGTGGGGCTGGCACAGCATGTGGTGCCAGGGATCGAACCGCAGTCCCTGCAGTTGCCTGCACTTTCCTAAGCAGGCGCTTTAGACCACTGAACCATCTCGCCGGCCCCCTTATCATAGTTTTTAATCCATCAAAATACACATTTTTGAGAGGCAAAAAAATCCACTTTAGTGTCCTGTTTGTCTTTGCATAACTTTATGTATTTTAAATAATGTTGTATATACAATATATATATATATATATATATATATATATATATATATATATACCTAAAATCACAATTGACATTAGATTTAGGCTAAACATAAATTTGAAAGTTGAAGAAATGAGGGCACACAAAGGTCAAAATGCCAAATTCTCGTAGGAATTTTCTCAGTGTGATCTGTGGTTTAACTGACTAGTAGATATTCTGCCCCATTAAAGGAAAGGTGAGAATTTGTATAGCCCAAATCAAGATGTTTTAAGAGCCAAAAGGAACAGTATTAAAATTATTTTCAGACAGTAGGCATCGGCCAGGATGTTTCATCACTTAATTATTTCTTATTGTCATTAGTACGGGCAATAATAGCAACCACTGCTTATATTCAATGCTTACAGTGTGTCAGGCACTATTCTGAGCTTACTGATATTGTGATACAGATATAGATGTCATTGTACAAGTAAAATAATACCTGGCTTGATATTCATAAAAAGGCCATTTGTTATAGAGAGAGCAAAACCAAGGCACAGAGTGGTGGAGTCACTTACCTCCATATTCTCTGGTATGCGCTGGGACTAACATTTGAATGACAACAACGTGGCTCAGAAGCTCCTGCTCTTCACCACCACCGAATAGCAAGTAAGTAGAAATATTTGGTGCCTACTGATTCCCATCTGTGGGCCTTTCCCACGCTTAAGTTGCCTTTCTTGTGGCATAGTGGGAAAATCCCAGAGGTAGGAAGAAAAGAAGTGGAGCCCAGTACCACCCACCTCCGGCTCACTGGTTCATTCTGCTTGTTTGCACCCCAGGGTATGGCCCACCTTTAAGGGACTTTACCTAGATATTACTCCCTTGAGTATCTCCATTAAGAGGATTGATTGACATGGATTTATTGAGGCTGTTTTGGCATGGCCTAGCACCTGGAAGACACAAAGGTAGAGTGCTCTCCTCGGTCCGCTTCTTCAGTGTCTTGAAAACAACAGGCCAGCGTATTGGCCAGTGTTCTTACCACCCAGACACATGTCCCAGCACTCACAACTCAGAGGAGCAAAGGTTTCATCTGTCTCACAGTTCAGAAGACTCAATCCGTGATCAGTTGACTCCAAGACAGAGACATCAGTGCAAGGGCGTGGTCACAAAAACTGTGGCATCCATAGCAGGGAAGAAGTAGCACACAGGAACAGCTCCAGAAAGAAACAGGTGACATCTTAATAGCACCTCAGGTCACACTTCCATGATCCATTCATATATACTCCAGAGTTTGCTTTACTCATATGCTATGGGATTCTTAATCTCATGAAGTTGACATACTAAAATAGTCACTGCGAGCTCAGTCGCAACAGCCTGCACAATTGGTACCACACCTATAATTTTTATATGAGAAAGAAGAAACTCAGGAAGGCTGAGTAATTTATCCAACTCGTACCACCAACTGGAACCCCTCAGAGTTACCCCCCCCCAGGCTATGACCATGGTACCACAATGGCTGGCACAGAAGTGTGCCTATGATGGCCAACAAAAGCCTGTTTTCTTACCATTCTCAGCTTCCTAATTTCACAGTAATATGATTTCAAAGTATGGATTTCCAATTAGGAAAAGAAAATTCCATTTAATTTAATCAGCTTGACTATGTGCATACTTCTTATTACTCACACATGCTTAGAAAATAGACATAATTAAGGTTTTTATGAAGATACTATAAGTTTATCACTGGACTTCAAAGACTCTATGAAGCTGTTACTCAGACAGCCATTATAGTACATTGAGCTCCATAGAGACGCTGCTGGGGCAAGTGAGAGCCGGATGGGCACTGGGTGACTCTGTACCTTGCTGAGGAAAACAAATATGGGCAAAGGAGATCTTAAAGAGCTGAGAGGCAAAATGTCATCCTATGCATTCTACATGTAAACTTGCTGAGAGGAGCACAAGAAGCAGCACCCAGACACTTCCGTTAACTTCTCAGAGTTTTCTAAGAAGTGCTCAGAGAGGTGGAAGGCCAGGTCTGCTAAAGAGAAAGGAAAATTTGAAGACAGGGCAAAAGCAGACAAGGCTCATTATGAAAGAGAAACGAAAACTTCTATTCATCATAAAGGAGAAACAAAAAAGAAGTTCAAGGATCCCAATGCACCCAAGAGACCTCCTTTAGCCTTCTTCTTGTTCTGTTCTGAACATCACCCAACAATCAAAGGAGAACATTTTGGCCTCTCCATTGATGATGTCGCAAACAAACTTAGAGAAATGAGAACTAACACTGCACAGATAACAAGCAGCTGTATGAGAAGAAGGCTGCCAAGCTGAAGGAAAAGTATGAAAACGGCATCGCTGCCTACCAGGCTAAAGGAAATCCTGATGCAGCAAAAAAGGGAGTTGTCAAGGCTGAAAAAAGGAAGAGAAAGAAGGAAGAAGAGGAGGATAAGATGAAGATGAAGAGAAGGAAAAAGATGAAGAGGATGAGGAGGATGAAGAAGAGGATGATGATGAATAAGTTGGTTCTAGCAGTTTCTTTTTCTTGCCTATAAAGCATTTAACCCCCTTGTATACAACTTACTCCTTTTGAAGAAAAAGTAATTGAAATGTAAGCCCATGTAAGATTTGCTTTTAAACTGTGCAGTGTCTTTTTTTTTGGTATAGTTAACATATTACCAAATGTGTGTTTAGGTAGTCCTGTCCTGGTGGTAATTCCAATAGCCATTCACCTTGCCTGATACAGTATGGGGGTTGTAAATAGGCATGGAAATCTAAGGGAACAGAAGTTTTTTATCTTCACTTATCTCTGGTGCAGCTTATATGAAATTTTCTATTAAGTGAATACCACTCTGTAGTTGCAAAAAAAAGTTGCAACTGTTTTGTTGACATTATGAATGCCTCTTATTTTTTTTTTTTTTTTTTTTTTTTACTCAGAAAAAAATATAGCTGTTATGCAGCCTCCAGCCACCACGCCAGGACCCAGTCCAAAGGACTGATAAGTACTCCATGAAACTACAGTAGGTTCAAACGTGTGTTATGGTTTGGGTGCATTTGTCCCCCCAAAGCCTCATGCAGTCACCGAGGTGCAGTTCTACAGTTTGTGATTAATTCATGATCCAAGGCTGAGATTATGGGTCTGAGTACTGCTGGGATTATGGGTGTGCTACATCCAGCCTGAGGCAGATAGCCTCAATGTAACATAGGAGAGGCAGAGAGACAGACTTGCTCTCTGTAGCCATGATTGCTGTCACTCCTGCATTCTGCTCTTGCTGTTTTGCTGTCTTCTGCTCCTGTGAACTGCTGCCCTCTGCCTTGTGCCAGTTTGCCTTGGAGCCAGCTGCATCTGGACTGAAAACTCTAGTCACGGTGAGCTAAAATAAACCTCTCCTTCCTTCATTTTGAATGTCTGGTATTTGTCCCCGCAGTGAGAGAAGAATAACTAAGACACAGGGGTAGTGTCATATCAGTTAAACTCATGACACTGTGGCAAGCAATTTTCATTTCCAAGAAAAGTATCACCAAGTTGCACAAGTTTTAGTAGTTTAGAAACTACTATAGTAATACTTTATACATCATATAGATGCCTGACTAGATATAGACCATGTTTGATAAGTTTCAACCTACTCATAAATTTATATTACAAATATTCAGTCACCCATTTAGACAGAGGACTACAGGTCTCCAGAAGGACAAAAGTATGGTATAATCCTGAAGTCTCAAGCAGAGTTCTACTCTTCAAAAGACACATGTTGTTTTGATTTTTAGAAACCAATGAGATGCTGAATTGATGAAAAGGGGGTAAAAAGATATGCTCCTTCTTGTACTGCTTAATCTCCAAGAGGTCAGGGGCTTCCTCATTAGCAGTGGTAAACCGTAGGTCCTTATTGAATTTATTATCCTCCTTGCATACTCCGCTATTGATCCAGAACTTCAGGGTGCTCTGGTGTAATCTCTTCCTCTGCTTACCAGACTCAAAACAAACCCAACTTGAAATCAGCTTGGCTGCTGGCTCTGCTCTTCTCCACTACAATCTATGATCTGAAGAAAACAAGGAATCTATTTTAGAGTTCTGCACACATGCTGCAGTTCTGTGTAATTCCTGAGATTTGTTATCTAGCAATTAAACAAGAAAAAAAAAAAAAAGGGAAATTATATTTACTGTTTCCACACTGTTGAGCTTTCTGCACATAAACTTGAACAATACTGGAATGAGTTATGATTCTTTAGAGTGATGGTTTTCTTCATAAAACCAGGAAATAAAGTGTAATGCTCACTAGGATGGCTAATTTCAAAAGATAAAAGAGTAAAATGTGCACTTTAAAACTGTCAAAGATAGAAATGGAAAAAGTAAAGTATTTCTATTACTAAAAGTTAACCTTTCAGAACTTCTTTTGCTCTCTAAACTTCACCTAGATAATAACCAACAATGGCACTAATTTCTCATTTTTGTTTTATTATTATTCAAAGGAAAGCCCTTGCCATGCATCCACATAACTGGTCACCAGGACTCCTTCAGTTTCTTCCATCAGGACCTCTGGGACCAGGTCCTCAGGCCCCCTTGCCCTGTGCTCCTCCCCAGCCACTCGGTTTCCTGCCAGCCTGCATCCGATGCATTGAACGTTAGCCTTCTTTTTTTTTTTTTTTTATTAATTTTATTTATTTATTTATTTGTTTGATTGTTGTGTTTGTTTCTTTATTTATTCATTTTGTGGCTGGCTCAGCCCGCCCTGGTGGTGGCGCTGGCGCAGCATGTGGTGCCGGGGATCGAACTGCAGTCCCCGCAGTTGCCCGAGCCCTCCCAAGCAGACGCTCCAGACCACTGAACCATCTCGCCGGCCTTCTTAAAGCTGCACGCTAACCTCCAGACCCTCCCTCCCAATGAGGCGCTAACTCTGAGTGAGACCCTGCTCTGAACCTGATGCCAAGACACTGCCTCAGCCAGCACTCAGCCAGCTTTCTCACTGCTGAAACACAATACTCGGTGTTCCCTGTTTAAAAGAGAAGAGACTTAACTGGGTTTATGGTTTCAGGGAATGTAGTCTATGTTATGTGGCTCTATGACAGGAAAAGCATGGCAAAGCAGTGTGGTAGAGCAGAGCTGCTCCATTCATGGTGGCTGGAAGCAGAGCAGAGGAACAATGATAGAGTGGAATGGGCTAGGGGTCACATACAGCACCCTGGGACCTGCATGGCCAATGAGAAGCGCATTAGTGCTCCACTAATGCCCTATGCATTTATCAATCCATTCAAATTAACTTATCACAATTAATGGTCACACTTAGTGATTATGTATCACTGACATATATGTCATATATTATTTTTAATATATCACACATATAGAATACAGAGCTTGAAAAGGTCCATCTTCCTTTATTTTTAATAATATTTTCTTTCTTCATTTTTGTCTTTTATTTTAAGGAGAATAAAAACTAATAGATAAAACATCACAAAGATACAGAAGTTCAAAAAACACCAACTTTCATTAAAACATAAAAGAATGTCTGCTGTTACAGCCCCCAGTAGAGTTTATAAAGAGCTGCCAGATTCATTTGGGAAAGAGATGATCAAAAGGCCGCTTATGTGTTTTTATCAGTGAGCCTAGAAGCTGGGCCAGGCATAGGCAGAGTGAGCAAGGGTGGCAGCTTCTGGGAATTCTGTAAGACTTTACTTTTTTAAAATGTGTATTTGGCACAGGGACTACGGGATCTAGAGGATCTCACTACATGGATCAAACTCATAGTGATTCTCCTGTTTTCAGCCTCCCAAGAACTGGGATTACAGGTGTGTGCCACCAGACCCAGTCTCAATCCCTATCTCAGCATGCCCCAGGGCAGGGCTGGCACAGGATACTGAGGATCGAACCCTTGCTGCTGTGCTCTGCCTAAGCAGGCACCTTACTCTGCTGAGCTATTTGGCCAGCCCTAGACTTCACTTTAAAGCTCTTTTCCTGCCAGGGATTTGAGGACATGTTTGGAGGATGTGTGGCTAGCTGGCCAAGTATGAGCTCTTCAGAAGTGAAAAACAAAAGAGATGTTTTACTCCCTCATCATTTTCTAGATGATCAAAAATTCAATCTGAAGTCTAATGTAATGCTTCTTAATCTGACTTTATTTTTAAATCATCTGGGGAATTTGTAAAAATACCTGGGAATACCTGAAGAGACATGTATTCCACTGATCTGGGCATCAATATTTGTTCTATGTCCCCAAGATGATTTTAATGCATAACCAGAATTAAAAGTCATGAAAATGATATTTGATTTTTGATTCTACACTCCACTTATTACCTACAATAAGTGCTTCTAAAATAAGCAGTAATAATTCAGTCTCCATGTTGCCTCAGAAAAATAGAGGTTAGACTTTAACAGAAAGGTATAGTAAGATATAGTAAGATGAGCAAAAGCCCATGACACCGTCAGGATTTGGGGTGTTTGGATCTCAGCCTCTTCTGCACAAAGCCATGCTGTGGCTGGTGGATTGATGCTATAATTTTGGAAATTAACAGACACTCTTTCTCTATTAGGTGAATGACAATCCTTATCCTCAAACAAAATGACACCAAGGCAACTCAAAAATCTTCATCTTTTCTGAGATAAGGTCTTATGAATCTCTAGTTTGTTAAAGTAGAGGATCATCACATGTTCCCTTGAACAGTTCAGATTTGGAAAAAAGAAGGTAGAGGAACAGAGAAGACTTCAGGAGATTTCTGGTTGAACTCTACAGTTAGAAGCAGCAGAAAGGATTACCTACTTGCAAGATAAAGTTCATGTGGGGCCGGCGAGGTGGTTCAGTGGTCTAAAGCGCCTGCTTAGGAAAGCTCAGGCAACTGCAGGGACTGCGGTTCGATCCCCGGCACCATATGCTGTGCCAGCCCCACCACCAGGGCAGGCTGGGCCAGCCACAAAATAAATAAAGAAAGAAACAAACAAATACAACAAGCAAACAAATAAATAAATAAATAAAATTTAAAAGAAAAAAAAAAAAAAAAGATAAAGTTCATGTAAACTGCAAGGAGCAAAGCTCACCCTTCCTGAAAGGAAAATAGGTTTGTCTTATTGTCATATGAAATGAATCATCTTTAGTGTTAAGGTCCATTAATAAATAGTGTTGCTTTGGCTGCCAGGGGCTTATTGGTTATAAAAGGAAAATATAAAACAGACTCAAAATGGTCCTTCCTGTAGATAAGATGATTTTAAAATTTTAATTTCTAACAGACACAAGATAGGTGAGACTTAGAGTAGCATTGCCATAACAGTGAAAAGTCCACCAGATCACATATTCTCTTGCCCCTGGGCAGTAACCATACAGGTCCCTCAAACACTGAAATTCAGTCCATGAAAAAAATGAGATCAACATACTCTTCTAACAACTTTGGGTAGCAGTACTGCTTAGCAACCTATACCTGAGATATGTCTTGAGTTTCCTTCTTCCCCATGCCTTCCATCTCTAATTCCTTACTAAGGCTTAACAGTTCTTTCCCTTTTTACCTCAGTTAGTACAATCCTACTTATGTGACACATTATTATTGTCACTTGTCCAGACCATAAATTGTTAAGCTATGACCCTTATGATTTCTGGTCCTCTGCCAACTTTTGCAAATAAAATGTTGTCCAGAACTATAGTACTTTCAAGTGACAATGGAAAATTTGCATATCAGCAATGCAGAACATAGAGGCAATGCAGGTCATAAAAGCAAAACTATTTACCACCTGAAATTTTACAGAACAAGCCTGCTAGCTCTTGGTCCAGGTTGCTGCAGGTTTTTCTATCTCCTCATTTCCATTTACACCCATTGCTGATGGAATGGTCTTCATCTTTTGCAACTGAAATTCCAATCTTACCTCTCCATAGCTTAAAAGCATTTGATGATTTGTCCTGAAAAGATCCAAATTGTCATGCTGGCATTCAAGGCCCTTAACCAAATCTGCTGTCTCAATCCCAGTTGATCTTTGACCCCTTATTCTTTGTTCTATCAGGCAGAATGTCTTCAGATCCTAGGAAATTTGTTCTCCAATTTGACATGAAGGTCGTGACATAAAGGCTCACATCACAGAGGACTTACTTGGTCATTATTTCAACAAAGAAAATGCTCTCTTAAAGGAATTTACTTTTATCCTACTGTATTTACTGTACTTTCTGATATAATGGTTTGGAAGGGAGAGGGATCAGAAAGCTTTAAGTTGAAGGAGTTCATCAGGCATTAGAGGTTTGAGGAGAGCTTTCAAGAGCAATTCTTTGAACAAAGCTATGTAGTTATAGAATAAAGTATGTTTGAGACACAAGAAGTTAACTGTGGCTTTGGGTGGTGCTGAAAAACCCCAGATAAAGCTAGAAAGGGAGTCAGTAAAAAGCCTTTAAGGCCATAATAAGTACTTTGTGCAATCTATTAGAAGCTAAACGTCTAAGGGTAGGTCCAGGACTTGATTTTCCTTAAGAAAAGGAAATCAGTGACAGTAAGAAATATATAGACAAAGTATCAATAAAGACAAAGGCTCTAGTTTAGAAGTGAAAAGGCCTGAATTTGGGTAGTACTGATATAGGAAAAATACTGATCCCTGATGGATGACCTCCAAAATAATATAGGAGAAAAGTGATCCCCAACCTGAAAAGTGATAGGTTTTCCACCGTGTTGCAGCAGAGAAACAGGCAGAAGGAAAAAAGGAAAGGGATTTTATTTTCTTGGATGATGTGGAGAGAATTTGGGGAAGATAAGAAATTCACTGAATTGAAACAAAGGGAGGCTGAGGCTTTTATGGCCTTTTGACAGGGCTGGGGTTTGAGGAGGATGTTTAGATACACCTGAGCAGCTGATTGGGGCCTTCCCTGAGGTGGTGGGACAGGTGAAAGGAAGTTGCACCCTGGGCTGAGTTGGAGAAGAAGTGGAAGGAGGTCTTTGGGAAGATAAGCTGTTGTTTTAAGGGCTTCGCCATATTAGATGACCACCATAATGATTCAGCAATTCATACTAGGGCCAGAGCCTATCAAAAAGAATGAATTTTAGGAACAAACAGAGGTTATGAGCAGAATAGATTTATTAAGAGAAAGAAAGTTTCTGTCTGAGAGGAGGGACAGAAGGGGCACCTGAACGGGTTGCCCGAGAAGTTGCCTTTTCTAGGAGTTTTCTAGAAGTAAATCATGTGGTAGGGTGGGTTAGAGGTGAAAGTCATGGGAACTGGCTTAGGTGGGCATGAGGTAGAACAAAAACTATGGTCAGCCAATGAGATAACAAGCACCATTGCTCAGGTAAAATTGATTAAAATCGAGATCCAATGGGAAAGCAAGTCATGTAGCAAGAGGGCAGGAATACCACTTATTGGCAGAGGAGTGTCTGTCTCTATTTGTAAAGTCACCTTGTCTTCCGTGCTGTCCTTGAGGGCCTGGCTCTAACTGCCTATAATATTTCTATCTGATTTAGCTACCTACAGCAGTACCAGGTGAAATTAAAAAAAAAAAAAAAAAAAGTAATTAGCTGGATTTAGGAACTAAGGATAAAGGAATGAAGCTTAATCTGAGGTTTTCTGTACATACAATTAGCTAGCTTGATGGGACTAGTGGCCAAGATCAAGATCTCAGGAGCCAGACTAGTTAGGAAAACAAGAGGGAGGTGTCTTTTGATATGAATGTATAAGCACATAGTACGAGAGACACTGAAAGAACAGTATGGCTAAGAACAGACGTGGCATGTCACAAATCTATCAAGGAAGGCTGATATCTAGAAACCTCTACAATTTCTGAGGACAACCAGAGGGACTTATGAAATAGCTCACCAGGAGAGTCAAGGGAGAGATCTGGTGCTCTGCTAGACTGGGGTGGAATTAAACATACTATGTGGTGTGGCTTTCTCCTTCTCTATGAAGAGTGGTCTCAGTTCCTTCATTCAATATACATTAATTAACCATGGAGGCACTGGTGACTCTAGGGTATTCAAAGAAACAAACACAATGTCTACACTTCAAAAAGCTCACTGTCCGAGGAACTAAGATAAAATCAAGAGAAGACAAAATACAAGCCTCTTTTTAAAATTAATTTTAATGAGAAAGAAATAGCAATGAGACAGTTTGGCAACAGGTTAGTAGGACAGTTACAATAATTAATACATTGCATATTGTTGTCTTCACAGTAGTTTTTCAGAGTACAAGATGCAGGCTACTGCAGGTAACTGCAGACATGGCAAGACATGATATCTTGTCTAATCACTATTTGTACAATCCTTTCTTCTCATTGAACTAAAAGAAAGTAACTGTAAATATAGTCCAATAGTCCATAATAGTAGTGGGTTATCAGCAGAACTGGCATTGTTGGAAGCTGTTGATTTGAGCCTTTTATAGCTCAGCATATTAATATCGCTTTATAAAAATAAAGGTATAGATTCTTTGAAAAAAATTACAAGTCTCCAATCAAAACAAAATCATGGGAAGGCATGAGTTTCCTGTCTCAGGTTCATTTGCTGACACCCAGCTAACTCTCAGCCCTAAGTCTACATCAGGTGGTTACTCCTATCTATGAGGTACATAGGAATGAGAGTGATCAAAAAAATCGGGAAATGGGAAATGGTAATGGTCAAAAGAAAAAATATGGTTCTTATCAGAATATCTTGAGTTTGGGCTGAGGAGAGAGCTTGGCAGTCTAAGCACCTGACTGGTAATTGCAAAGACCTGGGTTTGATCCCTGGTACCATATCCGAAGCCCAACCCAGACGTCAAGTAGGCCACCAAAACCAGGCATGGTGAGACACCCTGTAATCCCAGCACTGGGCAGGCTGAGACAGGAGGATAGCTGTGAGTTCGAGCTGTGTAGTGAAACCCTGTACAAAATAAGTAAAAATAAATAAAATATTAAAAAAGAACATCTAGAGTTTGGTCTTTTAGACTCTGACCAGCTAGCAAGTCCAACCAAACTAACTAGGCAAAGGGTTACCTCCTGACGGAACCCAGCTCTTCAGTGTGCCTTCCTCATTGCATAGATTTCTACAGAAATAATGGCCACTCTTTCTTGTGAGGTAGCAACACACTGCAGAAATAACACAGGCTTGGCGGATTTCCTTTCCCTCACTTGCTGTTTCTGTTGTCTTAGCAAACCTGCTGACCTACCTGAGACCCACTTTCCTCATTTGTAAAATGAGAACAAAGTCAGGCCTCCACAAATTTCTTGTGAGTTTAGTTGAGAGAATGTATTCAGCATTTACTTCAGAGTTTGAGAAACAGCAGACAATCAATAAATACTATGAATTACTGGTGTCATTATTCCTTTGACTGCAGGCACAAGCATATGACCCTTACCAACTCCTCCCAGGGTAACTCTATCCCTCAATTTTTCATCAACTATAGTATCTTTATACTGCCAACTCAGGTTAAGGAAGGATTGTCAATGGAAATTAGGGCCACAGCTGCGGTAGATTGAAAACCTCGGCAATCCATTCTTCTTCCACACTGCCCTCTGCTGACCACAGGTGGTTGCTGCAACTGACCCTACAGGTCCTAGGATTTTCAAAATACTGAACAGGAGAACCTTCTTTCAGAGCTTCTAGCATTAGATGTTGACAAATAGGTTACTTATAGTCATATAAAATAAAATTAAGAGAACACTTATCAAAAGCCAAAATGGACTAAGAAAGTCTCTCTTGCCAAACTGAAATCATTCCTTTTTGCACTAGTGCTATTTGTCTGATTATTAGAAAATAAATTAAACAGAATTGCTATTAAACACCTGTGAAATGTTTCTTAACAATTTTGAAAAAGATGCCACACTGTTGGCTGAAGAAAGCAGACAGAAGGTTCCATGGAGCGACTCAGTAATCAAACCGGAAAATTTCTGCTAATTAGTTCTGAAGGTGGCAACAAGGTTACCTAACGTGCTCACTATCTTCATAAGTGCCATGCATGAGAGTGGAAGGCAGTTTCATCACATTTTCCAGTGACATATGTTAGACTGAATGGTTCATGAGAAAACAAGAATCCATTTTTCAAGTAATCTCTCCCCGTCTACTTTAATACTCACAGAATTGCTCTGTGTTCCAGGTACTCTGGTAGACACTACAGACTGATAAGAAGGAACACTCTTCTTGAGAGAGCATATGTCTTGTGAAACATGAAAGTTCAGATTTTTATTCTGCTACCATCTGAATTATAATATTGGAAACCAATTCATTTCATAAGAAAATAATGGGCCTAAAGAAAACAGAAATGAAACAATAGAATAGATTTCAATGTAGATATGCAGTTGGCTCAAAAGATGGTCTGGATGTCCCCTAAATCCTCATGCAGTCACAGGTGGGGGCTGAGATTAGAGTGTGATTGATTGTATTATGGTATATTGCTAGAGTTATGCATGGCAGGATTAAGGGTGAGTGATTATCAAACTAGTCCACTGATTGGATTGGCACCACCCTAATCCTAGTAGACTGGATGTGAGGGACAGACAAGGCTTCTCCTTGCTTGCTTTTGCTCTTGCCTTCCTGCTTGGGGTGGACTATTTCTCCTCTAAGGTGTCTTCTGTGAAGCCACGCAGCCTCGGAACCAGCCACTTATGGACTGAAACCTCTATAAACTGTCAGATAAATAAACCTTTCCCCCTTTAACGTGGCGTGTTGCATATTTGTGTCAGAAACAAGAAAAATAACTGAGATAAAAGTTTATAGATGCTGAAACTCCTATAATCTATCTGCAAGCTGGAGATCCAGGAAAGCTGATGGTGTCATTCAGCATTGGCTTCAAGAGCTGAGGACATACACCTTGAGGGTGTAAGTCCTGGTCTGAGATTGAAGGCCCTCAAACCAAGAATGTCAATGCCAGAGGACAGGAGAGTTGGATGTTCTAGCTCAAGCAGAGAGCAAATTACCCTCCACCATTTTGTTCTCTGAAGGCCTTCAACCAGTTAGTCAAGGTATGCCCACAGTGAATAAGACTCTTACTTTACTTAGTTCACCAATGCTGATGTTACTCTCTTCTGGAATCACCCTTACAGATGCACTAGCAAATAATGTCTCATGAGCTATCTGGGCACCTCCTGGCCCAGCTGACACATAAAATTAACCATCACCACGTGTTTCTTGACTGAAGCACAAGGCAACTAATGAAAGAAGCACTGAGTGTGAGCGCACATGCATGTATACATGTGGAACATGTGAGAGGGATGCAGGAGCAGAGTAACTTTACTTTCACATTTTGAAGACATATCCTGTTGCCAAAGTGGACTGTTGTACATAGAGTTCTCACCTTATACTGTGTCCTTCCCTATAGGAAGACTGTTCTGTGTGATCAGGTAGGGATTAAGGCTTGTACTTACCAGATTCTAGTAACACTCAGAACCACTTTTCGGGTGTTGTATGAGCCACGCCTGATCAGAGTCCCTGCTAGATTTTTACTAACACCACAGGGAAAAAGCCTGTTTCTCTAGAATTCCAACTTTAGGCTTGCATAAGTCAGAAGTAACTAAAGATTATCTTTCACTCCATTGCGTCAGACACAGGAAAAAGAATTAACTAAGACAGCAAAAACTTGGAAGTGAAAAGATGAACCGCTCCTGAGATGGCTTACATGCCTGGCTTCACTTGTACCTGGAGTTAGACCAACTGCTGAGTCATCGCCATGAATTATGTTTTCGTTTAAATGGGTTCCTGTTATTTGCCCTAAAATGTATGATCACAGGTTTCACTGAACATTAAAGGCTTTATGAGGTATGTCTTCCCTATGAATCTTATAACCCAGTGCCAATCAGAGTCCCAGAATACTAAATATTAATAATTGCTAGATTAAGTTGAAGTGATTTATGGAGGCTGATTTCGATGCAATTTAGGATTTTCTTCCTAAAGATTGATTACTTATTCTCCCAGTACTTATTCTTCCCCTAGCAGCACCACTAGAAGTATCCAACCTGCAACTGTGAGCCTACTGAAGTTGTATTCACTCTGTAATTTGTGAGCCTCTCTGAACACAGAAGCTAGAATAGTAGAAAGTAGAAATATCCTCTCTGCCTTGAAATTATCCTTCACCATGTTTTCCTATTTTCATAGAAATCCACTCATCTTCTGACCTCTCATTATTTTATTTTATATTTTTAAGGTCCATGAAATAGTAATTATGGAAACGGATGGTCTAAGCCAAGCAGGGAGAAAATGGAGGCAATAATATTAGTAGAGTGAGAAGAGTCTCAGCTTAACTTGGCTTCTGAGTGATTATCCTAGGCAAATCAGGTTCCCAGCTAAAGGACAGACATGTGCGCACTTCTGAAGATTGCCTTTAAAGCCCTTTCAAGTGAGAATAAAAATAAGGCAATATTGATTCCGTGTTTGAGGGTTAGTGGAGAGAATATATTAGCAAAAAACTAAAAACTAGAAACATGTACATATACCATTCAAGGACAGTATGATGGGAATCAAACATGTCTGATTTACCACCCTCTAGGTAGATATCACCACGTCATATGTTTTCATATGAATAATTTCTATAATCTTTTTTTCTTTGAAAATCAAAATGTAAATGGATGTAAGTTTTTAAAATTGTCTTGACTCTCAATTTTATATTTTGGCTAATAATCCACTATTACCTGGGACATAAATGAATGTATAAATCAAATCTGAAAGGACATTTATAAGATATAAGGCATAAAACATCTACTCAGGAGACTGGGTAGAGATTAGCATGGTCCTGCACACATCCTCACCTCTGCATCAGCCTCAGGGTTCTGCCTAGACAGAGAAAGAAAAGAGAAAAGAGAGAAAGTGTTCCATGCTGTAACTCGACATTCTGACCAGTCCTGTGGTCATAATCATCAAAGAATATTATTCACTAACAGAGGAAGAATGAGATGAAAATGTATGGAACAGCGACAGGATCGTTCCTGTTGCCAATCTGTCTTATTGTTCTGTTGCTCCTAAGAGTAAAACAAAGGCTTTCAATACAAGTGAAGAAATGCCACTTTGGACTACTGTTTCTTAGCAATATGGAAAATATTTAAAGTCATATGCACGCGCGCGCACACACACACACACACACACACACACACACACACAAATATTAACTTAGAAGTCAAAAACCATTCCGGTGGGAAGTACTTTTAAAAGTATATTGTGAACCTCAAACAAAGCCAAGTGACGGACATGCTTCAAAGGGCCCTGCCTGCACTGCATAACTAGTGTGCTTTCCTTTTCCAAATACAAAATGACTTACTTTGATTCTCCTCCCACACACTAATTCAAATAAACCATGCAGTATGAAGCATTTTAAGAACTAAAAGAAGATGCTGAAAGTCACATTAACATCTGAATATGGTCTCTTAGTATTTTATAAATATTTAGGGATTTTTGCATGTAAATTCATGAATTTTGTCATTTTTTAACTGTCAGAATTTTCTAATAATTGAAGATTATATCTCACAAAATACTGGAATGAGCTCTGATCTTGTCTCCTGCATCATTAACCATGTACCATATACAAGCTAAGGAAAGGTGTCCATACTACAATCTACAATCTGAGAAATAGTAAAGGGGTTATTATTTCACTTTACCTGTTTATAAGGGCTAACTTAAGGGAAAAGAGTGTTGGCAACATGAAGTGATAAATATTTCACTAAACAAAGGATCAAATAAATGAACAGAGTGCACAGTTTACCCTTTAATGCACAAGCTCAGAGTGTGCAGAGTGCGCCCTGGAGGTCTTCCATGTCTATCTTGCTGCTTCCTGAAATTCTATATAGCAGATATTCTCAGGGAGCAAGTTCCTACCATGCTGCCATGTCTTGGCATGAGAAATAAACCTTTTTTTTTTTTTTCTTTCTGGAACTGGCTCCACAGAGCATTAGCTTGACAGTTCTGGTTCTGTGTCAGTGGCTGACTGGAGTCAGCAGACAGCAGAGGACTGTCACACATATAAACCCCTGTGTGCTACAGATTCTTCAGCGCTGACTATGCTTGATCTGACCACATCTTCCAATTACCCAGGGAGCCACAAGTGTGGACTCTGAGGCTCCGTTCTAGTACCAGACTTTCTGAAGGCACAAGAGCAGAGTAAGTAGAACTAGAAGAAAAATGTGAAGCTTTTTTTGTGTTTAAAACCAGAAGGCACCATGTGTTCAAGACTAGCCTGGGCTACATAGTAAGTTCAAGACCAGTCTGAACTACATTGTGAAACCCGATCTAAACAAAAAGGCAGTCATGAGAGGACTGTCATACCTCAAGTTACCTCCTAATGCCAAAGGTCTGAGTCACTTCTCTGCATCACGTTTTATGCCTTTCTCTTAAACTAAGTAAGTATATTCCGTGACTTCTAAGTCTTTAGCCTTCTTTTGTTCTCATTCCAGTTGTTCCCAGTTGCAGGGAGCACTAAGTCCAATCCTCATCACAGCTCCATCTGGTGACAGCAGGTGCCAAGCATGGTGCTTTGCATCTTATCTAGCCCAGGCCCCACGGCCTGCTTCCACAGACAAGGAAACTGATGCTGGAGGGCTGGATGTCAAGGTCACAGTGGATCATGCAGAATCTGACTGCAAACCCACGTTTGCCAAGGTCCCTGCTCTCTTTCAAAGCATGCAGAGTGAAGCAAAGGCAGAAACTTTGCAGAAGCAAATTCAGAAAGGAGCGACAGCAACCCAGAGAAGGTGTGGCGGGCAAAGAGACTGCAGTGCTTGAGCACAGGATGTGCAGGCCACCAGCTGAGTTAAGGAAACCTGGCCCGGCCCTTGCCAACAGCTCACTGGCTGCTGCAAATGAAGACCTACAACATTATCACCAGTAATTCCATTGGGAGGTTTTGCAGCAAACACAAGACTCATAAAACAGCTTCTTGACTGAGAATGTAAGAGAAATTTTGATGCAAGAAAAACAAAACAAAATAACTTCTGCCTACTAAAAAAGTTGAAGATTCCACTGTTATTTTCACCTTGATTCCAGTTCTCTATTTGGAATTGTTCTACCAGCAGCAGTTCTAACATGATACAAATACTACTCTACAGAGAACATGTTTCTAGTCAAGATTTTACTATTTGTCCCATCTGTTTCACAGGATTGCTCATCACCTCAAAGTTAAGTGAAATCTGCTGGTTATCAACAAATTACATAAGAGGCTGGTAAATATTTTGTGAGTACAACTGTAAATATTTCCCTCTCCATTTATCAGAAAAAGTGATATTTGCACATCCTGCCTCTCCCTAGGTTCGTCTAGCCACCTCTAGCCTGGGACTGACAGCACATTGTGACAGCTACTCATGACTCACCATGGACATTCCAGTCCCTGGAAGAAGAGTGACCTGGTGTCTTCCCCCTGAGGAGCTTGTGCTGTCTAAGTCAAAGGACCGATAACATTTCAACTATGATATCTGCTTAATAAAAAATCTGAGAGTGAAATCATTGTTATTTTCAAAAAGTACACAATGTGATCACAAGAACACAGGCTTGTGAGCCAGAAACTCTCACTGACTGACTGCGTACTCCTGTGGAAGTGAAGCTCTCATGATCCCAACTTTCCTGACTTATGGTTCTTACCATCTATAAATGAGACCCCTGGTCATTAAAGTGGCATGGATAGTTCAGGATGTTGTCAATAATGATTCTGATGGTCATTTTTGTTCAGTTTTAGTTGCCTTCTTGCAATTTCATTTTCATCTTTCAACCTTAATTTTTCAAGAATGACCCATCATCATGGGCTGGTGATGGTTATTGAAGATAATATATGTAAAGCTCTTTGTGCAGTGCCTGGAGTAGAAGTCAAACTTATTCCTTGAAACAAGAGACTACAAAACTGAAATTACAGAATAATAGCTATGGAAAAATTCATTTCAACAAAAATGATCTTGCTCCATAGCAGCATTCTTTTAGAATAGACATTCTCAAGGCACCATGGGTTCTGGGGCATCAGAGAGGGCAACAGAGGCTGAACAGTAACTCACTAGGGATAAAACTCCATTATATCCAAGTCCATGTTTCTGAAAAATATGGTCTATCCTCACTCATTCCCCAAACATGTTCTGAAAACCCGTGCTTCCTACGTGACTTTTGCAAGGTCCTCACCCTCTCTATGCTACAGTGTACTCATTTCTAAAGAGGCCCAGTGAGGAGTACTTTTCATGGGCTGGTGATGGCTATTAAAGAACATAATATATGTAAAGCTCTTTGTGCAGTGCCTGACACATAAGTATCCATGAATGCTCATATTATAATGCATTATGTTGCATTATTTTTATGTATAATGATTATGGTAATCTCCTAAGTCACATTGTTAGGATTTGAGACATACAGCAGAATATATAATCATCCTCTCCAAATACTCACAACCCAGTCATGTGGTAAAAAATGCTGGTGATGTGATTAAATAATATAGATTGTCAGACTGAGTCTTCTACACATTGGATGTGTGGTACCAGATAAACCACTTAAACTTAGGAGTATTTTTCTTCCTGTAAACTGGAGATATTTATACCTACATTATAATTAATTGAATATAAAGGACAGATTATCAGAAAGCATGTTTAAACTATAAAATGCTCTGCAAATAGAAATAATCATCACACAACAGGATGAATCATTGCACACCAGGATGTGTGGCCTGGAAGAAGTTTTCCTTGGAGGATGTGTACATTCTCTCCATCAGACTTAGCTTGGAAGAACATGACCCCTGGGAACATGGTTCAGTTACTCCCTCCTCTTTCTTATGGATGTATAAGGGACCAGTCCCTTTTCATGCTTGGGCAAAGTTATTTATCCATCCACTCACCCATCCATCCTCCCATCTATATATCCATGCACTCACCCACCCACCCACCCACCCATCCACCCACCCGCCCACCCATCCACCCACCCATCCATCCGTCCATCCATCCATCCATCCATCCATCCATCCATCCATCCATCCATCCATCCATATTTTCAATAGCCATTCCCCAGAAGCCAAAAGTGGTCAGATAGTTGTGTTTTTCAGCTCAGTATCATAAACACCTGCTACTTGGAGTTGGCCAATGGTGAAAAGGTAGTAAGTTCTTTATCACTGAAGTTCTTGCAGAGGTATTTAGGAAGTTAGCCATGTATTTAGAACTGGATAAACAAGCTGGGAAGCCCAATACAAAAGGAAAATGTGGAAATCTTTAAAATCTTTAAAAATGTTAGAATAAACAGAGCTATCCGTGGGTCTTTCTAAGCACAGAATCCTATGTAATCACATACATCACACAATCAGAAAGAAAACCTATAGAAGTATCCTACATAGGGTAGAAAGACTAGACTGAAATCTCTTCTGCTCTAAGGTTCTAAGACAAGAGCATACAACTGTGTTATTTACTGGTGTGAGTAAATAACAACAACCACAGTGTGAGATGGAGAAGCGTAGGTGTGACATTTTGGAAGACAAGGCCATCCCAGTGCCTCTCAGCAGTGTGTATAGGCACCGCCCTACAGTCAACATATGAACATAGAAATGCTGAGTGGAAAAGTATCTGAGCCAGGACCCTGAATTACAATGAACTGCTGTGTGGCTTACAGAGTCTTGGGCTCTACCTAGAAATCATTTGTTCCTGCTTACCTACCTCTTCTCACTGCATCCCAACCCCCCCCACCCCAACCCTCCACCCCTAGGCCCCCACTAGCTCCAGTTTCACAGCATAGCCTCCAGCATGGAGCCTGTTAGAATGAACCCAATTATCTGGGACCTCCCAGGGCAAGGAGTCAGCTTGTCAGAGAGGAAAGGTCAGGGCCTGCTTTCCAAAGCCTGACCTGACCACCT
>PVKN010013383.1:0-19962 GCA_004027915.1 Capromys pilorides | reverse complement strand
AAAAAAAAAAAATACACCCTTCCAAGTCATGCCCTCAGCAAACCACCTTCCCACCAAGTTCCATCTGGCAATACATAAGACTTTGGGGTGCGTTATAGATCTAGACCATAAAAGTTGACTTGACAATCTTCTGAACAATTTAAATTTTCTGGTAAAAGACTGCAAGTTTGTTCTTGAGCAGAAGGACAAGGAGGAGGAGGAGGAAGATGGGGAGGATAGGAAGAAGAAATGTAAATTCTTGGGCCCCACCCAACCCCAGTGCTCTGGTTTAAAGGCATCCCCTTGAAAATTTAAATTGAAGCTTAATCCCCATGATGGTGGCACTCAGAGGTGGGCCCTTCAGGGTAATCAGGGTCAGTGGTTTATATATCGGAGGGAACTGGCTTCGGCTTCAGCTTAGGCTGTTCAGGCCCCTCTGCCTTTTGCCCTGTGCTACTCAACAGTCCAGGCTCCTACCAGACACTGAACCTGCTGGAAATCTGTATTACCCATCCTGTTTTCTAGAACTGTGAGGAGGAATAAACTGGAATTCTTTTAATTTTTAAGGAAAGATTAATTTAAATGACCACCAGTGGCTAGTGGTTACCATGTTGGACAGTGGGACAGTACACGTCTAGTATATAGTCTTTTCAGATATTCAGCTTTTAGTTTTGTGAATCATCTCTTTTTATTACTGCTATTTGATGTTTCCTATTCACCGTCTTAGGTCTCCTCCCCCAATCTTTCTTTCTACGTCTTTGTGTTTACTCTGTTTTGATGAAGACCACTTGTTAGCCAACAGACATTCTGGAGCAGGGCTCTGCTCAGCCTGAGTCCCTTGTTCTTGAATTCAAGTCCCTCAGGCTCAGTGGGAAAAGGCCTGTGCGAAGGTGATTGAAAATAGATGAAAAGCCAAAGGCTGGAGATGAAAGCCAAGTCAGGAACTGGGCTGCTAAGAGTATTTTCTCTCCTCCCCAGGATGAATGAGGGGAATCCAAAGTGACACTGAATGGGAAATCAAAATGCTTGAGGAGCAGGTTGTGGACTTGAACTCACATGTAACTGGATTCTTCCTGGGGACTTAAGGCCTGACACGCGATACTTTGTAGAGCGTGTCTTGCTAGCCCTGCTGAAATCTGGACACCAGGTCTTTTTTATGAGGGGGATTTTTAATACAAATGGAGTTGAAAACTGGGAGTTTAGCTATCCAGGGATTTCTGCCATTTGGGACTAAGAAATAGCAATAGAAGCTACAGGAAAAGGCAGCAGACAGATCACTATAAAGGGCTAAAAAGAAAACTCTCTGCCTGGAATGGGCCAGTCTTTGGGCTTGAAGACAAGAATTACCCTCCCTAAAACAAGAATTCATGATACTTCCAGGCCTCAGTGCTCACTTCCAGCCAATGAGCAATATATCTTGTGAAGTTCGCTATCAGAAGGGCTGCCAGGGCAGCAGGGGAACGGGAGGTTGCACTCCCAGACAACATCAGAAGCCCCTGAGTGGTGAACTCTGGAAGGCTCGGGCTGCTTCTGCATTGATGCCTGGGCCTGAGAGGAAGGCGCAAAGCTTACCTCAGAAGGACCCTGAAATACAAACGTGAAAGGAACAAACCCGAACCACAATGACATAGTCACTGGGAAAGTGCTTTAGGGAAAGTTAACTTAAGAATTTCGTCTTCTAAATTATTTTACTATAGTAATTTAAAGTTCTTGTCTTTCACTATTTTTGGATTGCATCTTAAATGACTGAAGAATTCAAAGCACTTGTATTATGTAGTTATATACAAAAAGCAACTATTTGTTTCTTGATAACTTATTTCATTAACCAACCAAGTGCCAGGCACTAGGCCAGGGGCTGGATTCATAATGATACATCGTATGTGCTTTTCATGGGTGAATATTCATGCGTAGATATGTTAACATAGTGACAAGTGCTATAGAGTCCAAACCTGGGGATGTGATAGTGAGGACCTGGGGAGCAGAGGCAGGCAGCTTCTGGGGGCAGCAGCTGAGACCCACACAAAGGGAAGAAGCCAATCGGCAGGGCTGGGGATGCATTCCAGGCACAGTTCCACAGGCTCACAGATCCTGAGGTGGTGAGAAGCAAGGCATGTTGGTGTGGAGGGGCAAGGAGAAAATCAGGGCTCCAGGAAGTAGGTGAAATAAGGGACAGGGTTGCCAGGGCCAGAGCAAAAGGATGCTTGGCAACTGGAGTCAGGGCTCCTTTTTAATTAAAGGTTGGTGAAATAGGTGATGTCACTTTCCTCAAGTACACTGTGAGAGGAGACAGTTTGTGTGCTTCTTTACTGACTCTCCAATCATGCTAGCTCCTGATAAGGGCAAGTTTTTCTCCCAGGAAAAGATTACATCACTGCTTTGTGTCAATGAAGTGGGCATGAAACTGAGTTCGCCCAAGATTCCCAGGTGCCCCTGACCAACACAGATACTACTGTAGGTGCTTTGCAGACGCAGGGGCCTCCCTGGCAGGCATGTAGCCACTTCAGGCCCAAACCTGAATTTGGGTAGACCCAAAGCCCCTGGCCTCCTCAGGAAGGCCAACTCTTCTTCTGCCTCTGGGTTTTACACAAAGGTTTTTTTTTCCCCCTACTCCTGATAAAACTATATATAAAAATAGGTGTGCTACTTTAAAATTAAATATTCACAGCAGCTGGCTAGGCTCTAGATAATACTGGAGAATCTAACAGTGGAAAGTCACGTTAACACAAAAATAAGAAAGAAGGAATCATGGCAGTAATGATTGGTTTGGAAAAAAAATAGATGGAAAGAATTTGGAAGGTAACAGCTTCCAGATGGTCCTGGTGGTGAAGATAGCTATATATAGAGAAAGAGGCTAATTAGTTCCTAGGCCAAGGCCCCGGTTTCCATTAAGTGACTGACTGTCTTGTGGTGGTTTAGTTCAGTACTATGGGACACACCACATCACGAGTAAATTGAATATTTGGGGTTGTTTCCCCCCAAGCAATGGGAATTGCCCAACCTTAATATAATTAATTAAGAGTCAATGAATGTTTAATTTAGTTCTGGTGCTTATACCAGAGATACAATGGGCCCGTTGTATTGGCCAAGGCTACTCAATATTGAGGAAAGAGAGAATGGCAGCACAAGAGCCAGGGTTAGTCAACAGCCTTCCCCCAAATGCTCAGATGCACAAGTTGGTTTCCAAACATAACAGCCAATGAATGCAGTGACACCCAAGGGGTTGCCCTGGAAGGGGGCTGTGGCCCTTCCAGGAGGAAAGAAATATTCCCTAATGCCTCCAGGCTGACTCTGAAAATCACAAGCCAGTCTTTAAACCTCCCCTTCACAAGTTCTTCTCTGCCAACTGAGCGGTCCATCTTTACACAGCACATTCAACTAAACTTTCCCTTGGCTTCTTCCCTTGCTCGAGTCAGAAGCTCTCAGTAGTGAAAAGACGGTTGCGAAGGCTTGAAGTAGGAAGAATCATTGGAATGAATACTCTTCTCAGAACATTGTGGCCAAATCGATGGCTTTGGGCCAGCCATCAACCATCACCTAATAGGCAAACCAGATGGGATTTTTATAACCGTAGAATACATGCTTTTGGCTCTTGAGAGAATTCCACCAAAAGCAGCTATAAAAAGTGCTCATCTACTTTGTGTCCATTGTGTTAGCCCTGTGTGTGGTTTTCCACTTACGTTATCTCATTCAAGTTTCACAACAACATTGAATATTCGGCATCCTTGTCATCCCCCATGGAATAGATGCAGAAGCTGAAGCTTTAAGACAGTAGCTTATTTTCCCAAGACCTCACAGCTTATAAACAGAGGAACTGGGATTGCAACCAAAGATGCCTGATCCCGGGGTCTGCGCTACCACTTGCTCGCACAGGATACTGCGCTGAGTTACTCTGCAACTGAAGTCCCATTGGGTGGATGAGCCAGAGGGACTGAACAACAGCTGCCTCTCTGGTTGTTATCCAGCGGTGGAAGGCCTGATTCCTCAGTCAAAGGGGAGAGGTGCTCTATACCCACAGACCCACTGACATGAAGAATGAGTAAGTGATGAGAATGACCAGTGGACCCCCAAAACATCAGCTTCCCATCTTAGTCAAGCTGCACCTTAGAACTAACTGACTGGAGAGGAGAAACAGGGTGGACCAGGGTATAGATAGCTAGGAGACATAAGCCAGTTTCCTTTTCTTTTTTCTTTATTCCTGGAATCTTATCTTATCCGCTGCTGGAAAGTTGATGGGCTCTGAGAGATCAGGGGACCTGGACATATGGAGGCAAGACCTACTGACTCCAAGGCCCATACCTGTATAGTTTCTTTTTTTCCTATTATTTTTTCTATTTTATTCTTTAAATTAATTGTACTTTTAGTTTCTCACATAAGAAACAGTGAGATATTTAAGCTTCTCACTGGCTTAAGTAGAAGCTGAAGGGGTGGCCCCAGGACATCTGATTTGGCCATCGGTTAGTTATCCGTCATTCTTCCTTTACCCTAAAAAATTCTTAGCAACCTGAGGTGACTGAAGTTGCACCCCAGAGCTTTAAAACCACTCAGAAGGAGCAACAGCTCATCTAAACAATCATATGTCATATAACTTAGAGCTGATAAGACCTACTGAAATACTTTCAGACCACTACATTTCTTTGCCAATTAACATTATGAATGCAAGACCCTTTGTATACTTTTGCAGGAAAAAGGAGGGAAGAGAAGTTGATTAGTTAGCTAGATAAATTGAGTGGCTTGGCTGGTAGCAAAACCAGGACTAGAGAACAAGTATCTTAATTCTCTGTAGTGCTCCATTTTATTATCCTGTCATAATTTTTCTAGCATATGCACTAGTTACCCATCTGCCAATTTTTCCATCCAGCAAAAAGAAAAGCCTTACTGCCTACTATCTGCTAGGTATTAGAAAATGCAAAGATGAGTCACTTCACTTTGCTGTGGGCTCTAGCACAAGTAACACATGTCTGGTACTGCGCCTGGCCTACAGAAGCACTCAGTAAATGTTTGCTATCAAGATGCAGTGACAGAACCCAGATAACATGATCCAGGGAGGAGCACCAGAGTTAGGGACACTTCAACAACTGGAAGAGTATCCGGGACACAAAAGGCACTCCATAATAAGTACCCAATCAATGAAAGAGTGAGGAGATGAATAAACAGAAGTGAGCCCCACAAGATTGGTCCTGTTGGGCACTACAAACACTAGGCCAGCATGGCTACGGAGGAATGACTCCTTCCCAGGACCCTTTTCAAGGTGTTCTATCTTAGGTTAGGAGCTACGATTTCAGAATCAGAAGAGCTGCCCAAGATTTCTATTCTGACACTTAATCACTTCATATCCTTGGGAAAGTCAGTTCTTTGCCCCTTGTAAAAGAACAGAGTAGTAGAACCTCCATTGTTAGGCTGCCAGGAAGAGTCGAAATTAGTTAAGAAAAATGGTCAAGAAGTATAGTGAAATCCCACCAGGAATTCCTATCAGTATACTTAAAGGATTCTTTATTCTATCAAACTGAGGGTCCATCTGTCAATTCCAGTGATGGCGAACCTCTCAGAGCTCCCAATGATAACAAACAGCCTACTGCAGAACGCGTGCCACAGGTTCTCTGCCACTGACCTGTACGAGGCTTCCTGTTTACCCCACACTATCTTAACACTCAAGAAATATCAACATACTCCATTCTCATAGCAATCCCATGACTCAGGTATTATTATCTCCCATTAGATAAGAAAAACAAAAAGCAAGGAGATTAAGTCCCTTGCCAAAGCCACACAGCTAGGAAGCAGCTGAGCTGGGGTTTCTGTACTGGCGGTCTGACCCCGGCATTATGCACTTAAACTGCACACTGTGCTGCCTGCCAGCGGTGGAAGGGAGGCTGACCTTCACTCCCCTGGATACGGGTGGTGCTTTTACTATTGCTCCAGTGCAGTTCAAGACTCAGGCAGGAAATCATTCATGATGATACAGTGCTGCCTCTGATTTTTAAAAATGTGATTGTTAAAATGATCACATCTTTATGGCCAGCTTAACAGTAGCAGATGCTGAGGACTAGAGAAGATGCTTGGGTCAACCACGCATGCAGGACACCTATGACAAGACACTTGTCCCCACAGCTCTAGTGGGGCCATCAGGCTGTAACAGTGCGGTTTTTCCATCTGTAGCACAGGTGGAGGAAGGTTCCAGGGTGGGCTGGAACCTCAACTGCCTTCTGTAGAAAGCCTCAGATGTTCACACAGCTCTGGTGGTATTTACATGGTAGGTCTGGCTGTTAGCTAATACATCAACTTTTTTTCTTTTCTTTTATGTATTTGGTACAGGGTCTCGCTACACAACTTGGACTCATAGTGCTCCTCCTGTTTTCAGCCTCTCCAGCACTGGGATTACAGGTGTGCGCCACCATGCCCAGACTCACTGATCAGTTCAGCATGGCATGGTGCTAGGAATCAAACCCTGGTTCCTGCACTTGCTTAAGCAGGTACTTACTCTGCCAAGCTATCTCACCAGCCCTCTGACATATCATCTTTTGAATCATGTCTTACATATCTAATTTTTATCTTCATAATCATAATGACAACTATAATCATAATTTTACTCTGCGGCTGGAGTATCTGTTACGTCTACTGATCTCTGAATTCCTCAGAAGCTGCTCCTTACTTCAACGTCTGACACAGAGTAGGTATTGTATTGACACATTAGATACATTTAAGAACCCTAAATGACATAGTATGCATCCAGCAAATATTCATGGAGTACCTACTATGTGCTGGGCACTGGTCCTGGTCTCTACCTAGGCTCCAGACATGAAGAGAATGGGTAGGGAAATGCCCTCATGGAACTCACACTCTACTGAGTCCAGAAAGAATCAAGATAGTTCTTCTCTCATATTTCATTCAATGCAGAACAAAAGCAGAAAGGATTTTTGTCCTTGATTCCCTCAATTAGTAGGAAACTCAAGATGCATATCCCTCTAATCTACCTTTTTTGTTATCATAACATGCCAGGCCTGAGAATCAAAGGTCCTTGGGGAGAAATAATTATTTCTTCCTACCTCCCACATGGCCTCCTAGAGGGCCCAACTGTGTTCTAAGTCCAGGGAGCTTGCCATGAGGAAGAAGCCCTTTCAGATATGGTAAGTTTGTCAGCACATATGAGGTATACCCAAGACTTCTGCATCAAACCAGCTTAGAACAAGGTCTGGTTCCTTCCTCTTCTCAAGAACATAGCTTTATAGTGGATCTGAAGGGGTGGTTAGAAATTCAGGTCACGGAATACCTAGCCATGAAGACAACTTACGAGAATCTGCTCATACCATAAGTAACAGACAAAAGTTTGAGTAATTTATTTTGAGTAGTACCTTTGATGTATCCCTACATTCTTCCAGGATATCCAATCCATAGACTCCTTGAAACTAGTAGACTTAAGCATATCAGACATCCGTGCTTCCACTATTTATTGAGACCAGCTTTCTTCATTGCTGTGATCCTGCCTGAATTCTACCTACTAAATACTGTCAGTCTTGGCTGTAACATAATCCAGGCTGAGCTTCACATGTGAGATGTAATCTTGACAAGGCATTTGGAATCTCTTCTGAAAAAATGTAAAAGCCAGCATTCTTCCAGAGGAATGAATCAGTCAGATAAAAATGTCTACAGGGAAAGCCTAATCAGTTCATAGAAGAACTTGTCAGTAGAACCACTGCTGAGACTGTAAGATGAAATCATCTTCATAAATTGTCATTAGAAGAAAGCGTAGTCCATTTGGCTACATGGTCTTCAAGATCCCTACTTCCAGTTAGAAATTCTGGCTTGCATTTATTGCACAAAAAGGCAGGAGAGAGCTAGGTCTAGAAAGAATACCACGAAGATAATGAAATCTCATGTTTTCTCACTCATAGTGTCTCTTTTTCAACCCACTAAAGCAGGAAGGCAGCTCTTCCCTCTCTAACCAAAGTTTTAGAGAGTTCTCAAAGGGAAAACCTACCTCACTTCACTTCTTTTTTCTAAAAATCCTTTTTTTGACCTCTTATCCAGATAATTGTCCACTGATTATTTTAAAGGTATGCTAATATTTAGACAAATCCTCCAAGATCTATGTCATGTCGTAACAGGAAATGCCTTATGTCATTTTAATGTTTATCAACATTAGTGGAGAAATCATATCATTATGGAGGAAAACATTTTCAGATGATCTCTGATATGGTTTAAAGCAATTAGAGTGGGAGGTCAGGGCCATGTACAACAAAGAATCATCTCTACTTAACAGAGGTCTGCCAAAGTAGTAGCTATTTTACTTACCCATCACTTTAAAGAGCAACAGGTACCTTCAGAGATTTTTTTTTTAAAAGTCTTTTCAGACTGGGGAGATAGCTCAGTGGCATAAGTGCCTGCTTTGCAAGCGTAAGGTCCTGAGTTTGATCCCTGATACCACAAAAGGAATTTTTTTTTCATTGCTTTTATCTTTCTCCACACTAATGAGGGAGAATAGGATACATGTGACCTCACATGGTCAGTGAGGTTGGCAGGGCAGCATCTGGAGATTAATAGGCCTGTCTTGTTTCTGCTTCTGGTCCTGGGCCTTGCTGGCTTTAGCAACTCTCTCAATCTCTATTTCACCATCTGTAAAATGGGACAATAACTTCATTGACTCACAGGGCTGTTCTGAGGGTTGAGCACAGCAACTGGGACACCGTGGGTCCAGCCCAACATATAGAGCATCTGGGATGATCAATAACCATTCAGCAAATGAATGCAAGATCCACCGAAGTACCCATTCCTACCTAAACTATAATGATCTAAGTCAGGGGTTGCCAAGCTTTTTCTGAAAGGGGCCAACAAGTAAATACTTTAAGCTTTGCTGGCCATATGGTTCCCATTACAAATACTTAACTCTGTGTTGTAGCATAAAGCCAGTCACAAAAAATAAATGAATGGGCACAGTTCCAGTGAAACTTCATTTTTTTTTTTATTTTTTATTTTTGTCTTTTTGAGACAGGGTTTCACTATGCAGTTCAGGCTGATCTTGAACTCATTTTGTAGCCAAAGTTGGCCTTGAACTGGCAGGGATTCAGCCTCTCTAGTGCTGGGATTACAGACCTGTGCTGCCACATCCGGCAATAAAACTTTATTTACAAAATGTTGTTTACAAAACCAGGCAGGAGACTGAGTTTGCCCTACAGGCCATGGTTTATTCTAAGGGCCCAGCCTGCTAGTGACAGAACAGATTTGACTCCCTACCCAAGTGCCCTGTCATGACTTAGAAGCCCAGACCAAAGGGATCAATTGGAAGCTGGAATGTAAAGTGACGTCAGCCCCTCCCTGCTCTGCACTGACCATTCTCCCACCCAGCCACACTGAGGGGCTTGCAGAGGCACTGACTTGTTCTTGTCTCTCAGGCTTCTCAGGGGCACTCACCCATCCCATGAGTCCACCTGGTGTCCCCAGTTCCTCCTAATGACTAGGCCTGTGGCTGTGCCCTGCCTTCCTGGAATGGACCAAAGGCCCTCCTGGCTCCTCTTCTTTCCCAGCTCATATCAGAGCAATTCGCCTTTCTCTAAATTCTTAGAGAGGGGATAGGAGTTTTCTTGCTTCTGTCTGAGCAAAGAAACTAAATGCAGCTCTTCTTGCACTCGTTTCCACCTGGGGCTCATGGAATCATACCATGGAGATGGAAGGGCAAGAGCTACAGTGGTCACAAGGTGGGATGGAGCTTTGTTGAAGTAATACTTCCACATGCCAAACTCTGATCAGGCCTGGATGCTGCCAACACACAGAGAGAAGAGAGGAGAGGAGTTCTGAAAACATGTAATTCTTGCCCTCAGACAGAGGCCAGGCACAGGGACTTTAGGACCCAAGTCTGAATAACTCTAACACCAGTTGCTACAAAGGATAGTTGGCTCCTGGGTGCAAATGGTGGCTCTAATACAGTGAATCTTTTAGACTAGACTTTCACATTTAGTATAGCATATGACTATTTTAACATTTGCATGTTGTCCTTTTTTTGTTGCTGTTCTTTTTTCTTTTTTGAGACAGGGTCTCACTATGCAGTTTGGGCCAGCCCTAGCTCACTTTTGCAGCTCTCAGGCTGGTCATGAACTCAAAGTGACCCTCTTGTCTCAATCTCCCAAGTGTTGGGATGACAAGCGTGTGCCACCATGCATGGGTTGGACTGCGCATTGCCCTTTCTGCCGACTCCCCTGCGAGACTATGAACTTAAAGGAAAGTGATGACTACTCAACCCTTCCCCAGGCACAGGTAGGTGTACCTTATGTGTCTGTAGAATTCAAAAGTGGGCATCCAAGATGAATATACACTCCTCAGACGAGGAAATACACATGGCGAATATACACATGGAAAAATGTTCAGCATCATTAGTGATTCAAGAGATGCAAGTTAAAACTACGTTGAGATTCCATCGCACCCTAAAAGAAGGCTATCGTAAAAAAAAAAAAAATGTTAGAGATGCTATGGGGAAAAAGAATCCCTTCTCCACTGTTGGTGGGAGTGTAGACTGGTATAACCACTGTGGAAATTGATGTGGAGACTTCTCAAAAAACTAGGATTAGAGGTCCCCTTTGATCCAGCTATTCCCCTTCTGAGTGTCTTCTCAGAAGAATTAGGAATATCCTACTATAGTGATCTATGTGCATCATGCTTATAGCAGCACAATTTGTGATAGCTAGATCTTGGAAACAACCCAGATGCCCATCGATTGAGGAATGGATAAAAAAGACAGGAGTCTTTAAACTGGAGACTTGTATAGGTAAATTGATGCTACTGGAGACTATACTCAAAAGTGAAATAAATTAGATCCATATGTATAAACATCATATTGTCTCACTACTGTGAAACGACAAAGAAATAAGATCCAAAATGTACAGCAGATATTGAAAATTGGGAAGAAACTCTTCGAAAGAAGACTGTGATGGGATAAAGGGCAATGGAAAAAGGGAAAAAATAAAAAAGATAAATATGTATACAAGATAGTTAAGATTGTTATACAGCTAGCTTCTCTTAGTTCATTAAAAAGAAAGTTTAGTGCTGATTTTATCTGACCAAGATATCAAGCAAACCTATGTCTTGTACTCTGAATAACTGCTGTGAAGACAGCAATACACAGTGTATCTACTATTGTCACTGTCCTACTAACCTGTTTTGAAGCTTAGTTTTGCATGCTTATCTCTTTTCTCTTTAACATAAAAACATACAATTTCAAATAAACAATTAAAATAGAGAGAAAACAAGAATCATTAATGAAAAAGAAAGAGGATATTAGACAGCAACAGTTCATGTATTACTGCACCGACTCCTTCAATTCTATATGTTGGCGTCTGTTATTTCCCCCATTTTACTGATGATAAAACTAAGGGTCTCAAAGGCTAACCCTCCTAGCCTACGGTCAGACAGCTAACCGTGGCAAAAGCAATCACTGAACCCTATTTGTTTAGGCTCCTAACCTAGACTCATCTTACCCCATAAAGTTCCCCATACAATGATTCTCCTTGTCCCGATCCAGACAGTGAGCCCACTGGCCCAGGGCCCTGTTCTCTCCATGACAAAAAGTCATCTTTTCTCTTTCTGCCTGGCCATGTTTGTTCCTAGTGTCTGGAAACTGCCCTCACCTATAAAAGCAGGATAATTTTCCATTGTCAATATACATCCCAACCTCCTTCATGAGGTTTTTGTGAGAATTAACTCCATTTGTGGCCATTAATTAAGTTGTTAAAAGTACAAGTAGCTTTTTCTCCATTCTTACAGGATTTCCCAAATAGCTAATGCTGAGCTCTTTCTTGGTGCAAGCACAAGGAGCTCATAACTTTTCAATGGATTATGAAAGTTATTCCCCCAGGGGTTCGGCGAAGCAGTCAGCGCTGGGCATAGCTTTGGCATTACGTCAGTGAAGGCAGCCTCTCCCGAGCTAATGGTGGTTCTTAATAATATTATTGGAATTATTATTACCTTCAATTAAAAGGTTGGCTATGAATAACTCACTACTTCAGAGAGATTCCCTAAACAGTCACAGTAGAGTTTGTAGAGATTTTTTTGTTTTGTTTTGGTTTGGTTTTTGTTTGTTTTTGCCAAAGGGCACTGTAAGAGTACACACATAGTCTTTGCCCATCACCCAAGTAAATATATTAATTAATAAATACATAGCATCTAAATACTTTTATGTTGTTGGCTGGTTTCCAAGTTTTAAATTGACTTCCTTAGGTGGATAAGGCTCACTAGTCATCACCGCGTTTTCTAAAAACTAGAAGGAAATCAGGATGACTTTAAACACTTTCCTTCATTTTCACTCACCAAAGTACATTGGAATAGTATGAAGAGTAGAGCCGCAGTCAGTCTTTCGCCTTTTATCTTGCTAGAAATGGTGGGCAGTGACTGGGCTTGTTGCAAAGACAACATGAAAAATGGTCTCCAATTAATTCACTGTGAACTTACTTCCTGTCACATCACCTCTGACAGCACTGACCAATTGCCCCAAACACACTGGGACAAGACCGGAAGCTGATGGCTTCTTGTGGCCAAGTCGGTGAGCTGCCTAGCTGTGCCTATACCCAGAACTAGAGGAAGCTCTGAAAGAAAAACAGAACAGGAAGACACAGGTAGGTCAAAAGAGGACTTGAGCTCTTTGGGTAAACTTTTGGTCTTCAGATATCATGGAAATGTGTCATTTACCCCAGGAAGACAAGGTCCAGGACCTAGAAAAAGAACATTACCTGTATCCACGAGGAGAAGAAGTTCTGACAAAATCTAACAAACATGTCCCCCAGGCCAAATGGACAAAGAAGAGGATTACCCAAAACTTTGTGAATCTTGGGGATCTAGGTGCAGAACCTCAGAAAAGGAATCTCTAAGGTCAGAAAAGAGAGGATTTATTCATACCCAGGAGGCTAGGGACCAGGACCCAGGCCACAGAGAAGCCTGAGGAACAGGAGAGAAAGCGCAGTCTCAGGAGAAGTTTTGGAAACACTGGTTCATATTGGGCGCATATGTATTTGGTGAATCATTGAACAAAGAATAAATGATTAAGAGAGACCTAATACCCTGCCTGAAAGCTGTGTCACCTAATACTTATGTCAGTCAAGAAAGATTATCTGTGTGTAGCACTTAGGCTTATTTTGAGACTTATATAAATATAAGTTGTAACCCCCCACCCCTTGTTTTTCATCCAACCAAACCCAATCCAATCAACTTGTGAGAACAAATGATAATTTCTCTGCTGGGTATTTTCACTACATACTTGAGCACACACGTGTCTAATTTTTCTTTCTAGTAAAACTATTTACTTAACGCCTTGTGCTCATCATGGGTTTATCAAGGACAGGAAGCAGATACCTTCACACCTGAACGGAGGCTGAGGGAGGGAAGGGGTTGGCTGAGGAAGGGGAGGGGTTGCATCACACAGGGTGCCACGCTGCCTTCAAGGAGGATGAAGCAAACTTCCAGAGCACTGAAGTCTGAGGAAGCAGTTTTACAGGCCTGTGGGTGTATTTCACCTCCCAGGAGAAAGCTCCGCCTGGCTTACTCCTTCCTGGTACTCAATTTGGCCTTTTGCTTCCCTGATGGCTCATTCCTGACACATCTGCCTTTGGTGAGGAATGAAATTCCAGGCTTCCTAACAAGGAATGGAGCCCAATTCTGCCCGAGAGTTCTGCCTATTCTTGACACATGTCACTGCTTTCTTTACTGCGCCTTCCTCAAGTTCTGGAAAGGAAAACCCCCAAGCAGCTTGATCTGGAATTTCTCCCTACCCAAGAAGGACAAACAGCACCAGAGAGGCCATCTTCTGCTACACCAGTGGAGACTAGCACAGGCTCAGAGCAGGCACTCGGTATGCTGAATGAATAGACAGTGAGGAATATGCAGAGTTGGGGTTTGGGGAGTGACTCAGAGCCCTCGTGGAATTTCAGGTAAAGAGGAAAAGATAGGGAACCCGGAAGCCATCTTCCTCTGTCACTTCCGGGTACGTATTTTTACTCTCCTTAGGAAAATTCCAACTTTAGGCCCTCTTCATACACAGAATTTTTCTCTAGCTCTTCTGACTTCCACAGACCAACGGTTTCACTCCAACCATATGCATCTGCACACCAAATGATACTGTGCTGTTCCTATGTTCCCTTAAAATGTGTCAAATATCTCAGCCAACAGAGAGAAGAGGGGACAGGGGAGAAGCTGGCTTAGAACAGCTAAGTGTTTCATTTTAGATCAAGAAGCTCAGCAACAGATGAGGGGCAGCTTTTTCTGGACTGAACAGAAGTGATACTCGTACACAGAAAGTCACATTCAGGCATATTGGTGCCCCTGCCTGCCTTAAGAGTAAATAAGTATAAAATCTTATGACTATTTTATTCAATTGGATTTATAATTTCATGAACAAATATGAAACAGAAATTAACTCATAAAAATGTTAGAGGGGATAGCTCCTCAGTTTTGAGAAACTGCTCACAAGTGGGGCTCTGTGACAGGTCTTCCTAACCCTGTCAGCAAGTGCACATGAGGCCTGAGGTCACTCTGTCACAGAGGGTAACGAAGGTCTCACTGAAAGAGACTTAGCTGTTTTCCCAACTATAGGCGTCTTTTAGTCACACATTAAGCCTTTGAGTTTTTAAATTTTGATTTAATTTTTTTTTTTTGCCAAAGTGAACTTTTTCTGCAGAGATTTGTCTTGTGAAGTTAAAATTTTCATTTCTCCTTAAGTTCTTAAATCATCACAGATATTTAAATTAGATATAGATGTATGTACCAGCTATCTATCAGTAAGATAAAGCGGTTTTATTTGAAGGAACATTTCAAGAGACTTAGCATGCAAATTCACAAATGACATTAGCAATCATCAGAGACATAGAACACAACTTCCATAAAAGAATAAAGAACTAAAAGGCTGGGCTACACTTTGCTTGAATACAACTTTGATATGGAGATTTCCAGGAGGATGGAGAAGAATTTTCAAAATATTGGTCTGCCTGGAGAGGGTCATGGGAGCATCAGTCCTTGTCGCATGTCACATGGCTAAGTAATCCTGGCAAACACATTGCCAGATAAGTCTCTAGCCTCCCTCCAGGGTTTGCTTCTGTTTTCAAAGGTTTTGGTATTGTATTGCTGTGTTGAATTTTACTAGACTTGAAAGAATTGGCATGAAAATTCCCTATTATCCCTACCATATTGTTGGGCAGGTGATTGAACCAATCATAGCTTTAGTTTTTCATCTGTACAATCAGGACAGCATTACACATGCCATCAGATTATTAATAAGAGCAAACAAGACAAATATATATATATATACACAAAGTCTTCTGATACTTGGCGCATTGAGTATACGGGCATATGTGTCCCACACATTCACAGTTAATCATGCAAACACACATATATGAGGCATAAGTGATAATTTAACATGTCTTTGGGAGTCAAAGCAGGCAGTAGACCAGGGGTTGTTTATATTTATGATTTAGTATCTGTTATCCATGAAGAGATAA
This sequence comes from Capromys pilorides, assembly GCA_004027915.1. Taxonomy (NCBI): domain Eukaryota; kingdom Metazoa; phylum Chordata; class Mammalia; order Rodentia; family Capromyidae; genus Capromys; species Capromys pilorides. The sequence continues at coordinate 4,519 of PVKN010013383.1, read as the reverse complement.
GGAGATGTGTGAACCCTTTGTCATTTTTTTTCGGTCTCTTTTGTTTTATGAGACAGGGTCCCAGCAGGTAGTTCAGGTTGGCCTCAAATTCACTTTGTAGCTCAGGCTGGTCTCAAACTCACAATGATCCTCCTGCCTCAGCTGCCTGAATGCTGGGATTACAGATGGGTGCCACTGCACCTGGCTAACCCCTTGATACTTATTTTGTGCTTGTGTATTTTCTAGAAAGGAAACCCTTTGTTACTATCATATGTTTTCATACCGGGAGTTCCTGAGCTTGAAGTGATTCTGGGTGACCAGTACAGACAAAGAGATGGTTAAATTTCTCCCATATTGTCCTCTGTCCCCAGGTTAAATCAAGTGTGGCAGTCTAGGGAGTCTCCTGATTCAAACACACGGGTTCTGAGTGGAGGAAAACTGGGACCTGGAAGAGGACATAGTAAATAGTGACAGAGATTTGGGGATTTTATCTTTACAAATGAAACCAAAATTTTGGGAAATGCACATGCATATTATTTTAAATAAAATTTAGATTAAATGTCAATAACTTACTAGTTCTATAAAGAACGAAGTATCAATTTCTTTGGCCCCTTATTAACCAGCCAGTTTGGATGAGGCCACGCATGGCGTGAGAACCTTCACTTCCACCAGCACAGCCATCAAGAAGGTGACTTTTGCAAAATTAGTGAGACACATACCATTTGCTCAAAGACCTGTCATAAGCCTCTCACCCATTCTGAAGCCCCTGGGCTGTCAAGACACTTTTTGCCTTTTCTCACTTTTTAACTGATAACAAGTTATCTTGTTTTGCTAATGAATTTGCACGTGACACACACCTGGTTTCCCACAATCCTTTTCACCAATTGGCCGAAACCTTGCATCTTCTGAAAAAGCTGCTACTTCATTTTGCAAGTGTTGTGCAGCCTATCTTTCCTGTGTTTCTGGATGCTAGAAATACCCAGACAATGCAGGGAGGAAGCATTTGAACAAAGAGTGGACATCACCCGGTGGTAGGTCACTGTGGGGAAGGATGTCTAAGCAGAGCTAATAGAGTAAGTGGTCAATTAGTTTGTGAATGAGTTCATGAGAGGACAGCTTTCCTATAGGCTCTTACCGACCAATCCTAGCTCATACATTCTTTGAATGAGGAGAACCCAGGGGGAATTCTGGGAAGTCAGCACACACTGGTTCTACCTAGGAGTGCTAGGAGAGGAGGACCTTCTCAGGCCTTTCTCCCATAAAAGCTCTGTTGTGCATAGTGCTAGCAAAGGGGAAATAATAAATTTTAGGCAAATGTAGGTTAAATAAGCCCTTGAGGATCAGCCCATGAAGTCCACTGTAGTGGAAAATGAGGCCCGCATTCCAAATCAATTTCACAATACCCCGACTCCCTCCTTTTTAATAACAACCCCTTTTGAATTAGGGGGTTGCCTAGTCCACAATTCGGTAACAGTGAATTTTTGCTTATTGTGTTTCTCAGTGACAAGGTGCGCCTGTGTTTCTTTCTTGTGTATCAGTTTGCAGAAAGTAATCGCCCTGCATTTCTTAGTCCAACCTGTTCACCCGTGCCCCTCTGCGCTGTTCCCATGTGTCTCCTCTGCGCCGTCACCTAAGAGCTGATCGGCCTCTGCTGACGTCCACCCAGGAAGCATCTCCGCCCTTCCCGATGTGTGGTGCAGCGATAGACTGTTTGGACTGAGCTAGCAAAACATTTACAGAGCATCCTTCCCCAAAAGACTCTTGTGTTACTCCCCAGGAAAAAAAAAATCTGTTTATAAAACAAAATGTTGGAATTTAGCCTTCATAACTATTTGGATGCTGCTGCCGGTGAATCTGTCCCTTTGTAAATGCCACCTAAAGGACACCAATGTCAGTGTCTGCTCCTGTTGAGGTGCCTGCCACACACTGCGCTGTGTGTTTTCTACGCTCCAGCTGCTTTAATGCTGACACTAATATCCCTTTCGGGGATTTTACCACCAGTAGAAAGTAAGGCCAGAAACTTACTTTTTCATTTATGCTGTATCCCTGATGTCTAGAACAGTGCCTGGGAAAGAGTAGGTACCCAAAACTGTCTTCTGTTTTGTTTGTTTGTTTTGTTTTGTTTTGTTTTTGTGGTACTGGGGATTGAACTCAGGACCTTGCACTTGCCAGACAAATGCTTATTCCACTCAGCTATCTCCCCACTCCCCAAAACTGTCTTCTGAATAATGAATGAACACTCATTTAACAGACGGAGAAACAGATACTGGGGTTAAAAGTAGTTTGTCTAAGATCACAGCGACAACAAGTAAAAAATTAGATTTCAAATAAAATCTAGTACAAGATCTACACTCTTAAAAGATCTCCTTAGCCCATATAATACACACATACGGGCACGGCTGCGCATGCACGGGCATGCACGGGCACGCACGTGCACGCGCACAGACACACCCTCCTGGGACTAGGACGTCTGCTCCCTTAGCTCACCGCTAGCCAATGGCTGAAGATACATTTTTGTTACCCATCTGCCTGCCAGTTTGACTTGTCCTCTTCCTAAGAAAATCCCCCTGGGCCTTCCTGTTGGCCGTCCTCACAGCGTTTGTGACTTCCCAGCCTGATCCCCCTGTGTCAAGCCTCCCCCTGGGAACTGTTAATTATAACCACCGCAAGGTCTACACCCAGCTGCTGGCCAGGAGAGACTGCTTGGCAGCAGCTGCGAAAGCTGAATGAAGTTATTTGGGGATTAATCCGCCGCTGAATGTAGTCTTACAAGTACAGCTTTGCGGGAGGCGCGGGGGGGGGGGGGGAGGATAAAAGGAGGTAATGCTGTTGGTATAAAAGTGAGCTTGCATGTAACGCACACAGGCACATCCCTCTGTACACTGACTGAAAGTTAAAATATGATTATCAAAGGATAAGGAGGTCTTACAGCCATAATGTAAAACATTAAGAAATATGTCCTAGCCTTCTGCGCTCTGCAGGGCTACAAGCGTGCTCTGAGCCAAGGAGAGTTAAAAAAGGAGAGAGCAAATTGAAATATCTTTAGATAGACTTAAATATAGCCTCAGAGATTATAATTCAGATCAAGGCTGGAGCTCCGTTTCAGCATTCCTTAACCGCTAGTAACATAACAAAGGCCTGCAAACCGGGAGGCGCTTTGCCTGGGCAGGGGCGCTTATCTGATCTCAGCCCATCTTTCTTCATGTCTCAATCTCAGGGCAGCTGCCCTGTTCTTGGTGAGAAGCGCAGCGGTAAGGCACAAACCCTGGCAGGCTGACGGGGTGGCCGTGGCCAGGCAGAGGCTGTGCGCTGTGCCCTGAGCACAGGTAGGTGAAGGAGGTGGGTGGGCTGCGGGCTGACAGCTGCTGGGCCCCACAAGAAGAAGATGATGTGACTGAGAAAGCCCAGAAGGCTGGGGCTCGCCCCAGAGCCAGGCGAGCTTTTTGAAGCTGGGGAGCTGCTGCAGCCCTCTGGAAGGCTGAGGCAGGATGGTTCCATGGTTGAGCCCAGTGTGAGCATTTTGGCATGAAACTGGCCTGTCTCAAAAAATATGACACAAGTGGTGATCATGTTGTTCGGTGCACTGAGATTCCACAGTGGGTCCCCACCTTGGGCTGGTCTCACAGAACAGCTCCCCAAGAGCACCCGGAGGGGCACAAGATCTATAAAGTGAAAGCTCCCCACGTAGTCCTTCCTCCTGACAGTACTCAGTGATATGTTAAAGGCTCTGAGAAGGTGTGCAACAGAAAAGTCTGTTTTACCTGCTTCATTCAAAGGCTCTCGCCCTGGGATAATGCCTGCATTCCAGTCCTCTCATCGCATGAGGAAGGAAAGGCAGGTGCAGAGGAAAGAAGACGGGACCCTCAAGGGCCATCCATGAGGTCAGGAGCCAGGCTGAACCTGATTTCAACTCTGCTAAGCAGCTCTGTGCCTTTGTCCTCCTGTCTGCCTGGAGCCGGGGCACCCCTGTCACGTGCCACTGCTGCCTGAAACAGGTGGTGACAATGCTGACAGTTCTGTCAAGCAGAAGTCATTCAAGGTGACCGCCTTTTAACACACTACTAAAAACAAACCGAACAGTCCCTCTCTGAAATGTCTGATGGGGAACAGATTTCACATCCAAGCCACTGGAAGACACGCAGGTGGGTGAGGAGGTGGAGGGAGAGGCGAGCGGGGCCCACGGCTTGGCATCCAGGCCCGCAGCTTGGCATCTGGGCCCAAGCATGGGCTACTTCTCCTGCTGCCCTAGCTGGTCACTGCATTTTCATGGTCAACGTTAGTTTCCTCACAGGAAAACAAAAGGACAGCATTTCTTTCAGAGCTGCCTATTTCTGATCCCAAAGAATTACCCCCTGGGACACAGGGCGACCATGTGGCACTCTGGAGAGCCCCAGCTCCCCTCCTGAAGCACTCACCTTCCCGGGTCAGTTTTCCTGCTCCCCACCTCCTTGTTCTTACAGCTTGGCCATTTTCTGCCCGTACTCTCCCACGGCTCCTCAGGTCTCCTAGAAGATCACTCGCTGCGCTTCCTGTCACCAGC
>PVKN010013382.1:0-19975 GCA_004027915.1 Capromys pilorides | reverse complement strand
GAGGGGAGAGGGGAGGGGAAGGGATTGGGGAGGGGGGGAGAGGAAAAGAGGGGAGAGAGGGAGAGAGAAGAAAGAAGAGGAGGGGAGGGGAGGGGGAGAGGAGGGGAGATGAGAGGGGAGAGAGAGGCACAGAGACAAAGATTGAGCAGCAGCTTCTCCACCACTAGCACAAGATAAAAATGCCAACACTTAGGAGGAGAGGCTCAACTGCGCTCACGGCTCCAGAGGCCAAGTCCATGGTCTGGGGCTCCAAAGCAAACCAAGGACTGCTGGAGAGCTGTATGGGGCACAGCGGCTTGGCTCGCATGGCCAGGGAGCAGAGTGGGGAAGGCAACCAGAGAGAGGGGGTCGGGGGGTAGGGAGCAGGTGCTGGCACCTGCCCCGAGAACCCCCACCACACATGGAAGGGGCTCTCCCAAGCCCCTGGGCGGCTCTAAAGCCACTCAAGTCGCCAGCCCAGCTTAACTGTCATGGGCAGACTCGATCGTTCCTAGTGAACCTTGTAGTCTCTGCTATGCCTCCAGCTCACCGTTGGTCTCTGGTGGTTGCAGCCAGCACCCTCCTGGGCCCCACTCTCTCTCCTGTGGCTCACCTCGGCCTTCGAGGTCGGGCTCAGGTCTGGGAGCCTGGGCGGGCAGCGGGTGGGGATGCTGCAGGCGGGGATGCTGCAGGCGTATCCGCAGCCATGCGGCAAGCAGCACTTGTCCTCTGGCCTCCATTTCTGCCAACCCAACTTACAGAATTGCAGGGCACCCCATAGCTTCAACGGAAGTGATTCTGAGTCTTTTTCAGGTTTCCTTGGCTGTGACTTGCTGGTTCGTACCTTGGCCAATCTTCCTGTGGAATCGCTGCCCGTTTTCGTGTTGAGTTAAAAGGAGTTCTCAACGCATTCCAGATAGTAACTCTATGGCCTCGAGTTCGGATTTTGGCACTTAGCTTTTTAATGGTCTCGATTCTCACAGAAAATTCTAGCTTCTCAAGATCATGTTCTAAATGTGCCTCCTTAAGTTTTAAAGTATTGCTTAGCATTCAGGGCTTTAGCATACCTGCTGGGGTGGGACACTATTTTTTTGTTTATTTGTTTGTTTTTATTTTAAAGAGTAAAAATAGCAGAAACAAAGATAGGAAAACAGCAACAAGCAAGAGTACATATAGCATAGGATTTTCAAAACAAGAAAAATTCAACAATGGTTGTATTACATATTTTCATCATCAAATCTGACACTTCATTTTTTTGCCATGTGGAATAAATAATTTCTGAAGCAGTATTTGTTAAATAGTCCATCCTGGCTGACCTTTCAATTGAAATAAAATTTGTATCAAATTTCTATCAAAACTATTTGTAAACTGTACAGGCCAGCAGCTCTCTCTGTGGTCACAATCTCATGCGGCCCCGCTCCAGCAGAACACCACCTACTGTTAGGTGAGCACACATTTTCCCTCTCCCCTGGCCCCTGGAAGCCCCGACTCTGTTCCCAGGATTTCCCTATTGTAGATGGGAGCTTCGAATCTAGGGTTCACTCCCCACAAGCAACCCACTCCTTTTCATGGCTGAACAATATTCCTTTGTGTGTATGTACCATGATTTCTTCATTCCTTCATCTCTTGATGGCGTAGTTGTTCACTTCAGCATTATGAATAATGCAAAAGCTGAAATGAATGTCATTTTACAGATGAATGAATTAGAATATGCAAGGCAATTTCAGAATACTTTGAGTTAGCAGCAAGGTATAGTAGTAACTAGATGTTTAAATTATTGCTCCTTATTGTATTACACACAAAATATAGAACTGTTAATCTGTGTTTTGCTCCATTGGCCCACTTAGGTTTCTCAGAAAGTAATGGTACTGTGAAGCTACTACAGCTTGGGGATTTTATGAAACTTTACCATCTGGATGAACAGAATATACTCTATTGGATCATATTCCCAAAACTGGTAGCTCTTATCTTTCATTTTTCCATACAAATTTCTTTTTTATAAATAGTTTTCTATTTTTATTTATATATTTACTTATTTATCTATTTATTTGGTACAGGGTCTCACTGTGCAGTTTGGCCTCATAGCCATCCTCCTGCTTCTGACCCCTCAGCACTGGGATTACAAGCATGCACCACCACGCCCAGTTTCAGTGGTCAGCTCAGCATGTGGCCACCTCAGTATGTGGCATTAGCTCAGCATGTCCTCGCACTTGCCAGGCAGGCACTTGGACCGCTGAGCTATCTCCCTGGACCTTCCACTAAATTTCTTGAACAGCTTATCAATTTCCACCCATAAGATGTTGATTACAACTGCATTGAATTTACAGGTGAATTTAAATATAGCTCTGTGATGCTGTCCATGAACATTGTACAACTCATCACTTAAGAAAATTTACATTTCTTTCAATAATTTTCTCCAAAAACTATCCTGAAGGTTTTTTTTTTTTTTTTTTTTTTCAGGACCAAGATTCAAACTCACTTGCTAGGCAGGCACTTGTGCCATGGAGCTATGAAGCCATCTCCCTGGCCCCTGTCCTGAAGTTTTGATAAACTTCTGGCCACCTTAAATGGCATTTTAACTCTTCTGCCACTTTGTTGCCACTGCTTTTTATATTTCATTCTGAATTTCTTGCCTCTGTTTGCCTTTTGAAAAGACATTCTTTTACACCAAAATTATCAGATTCTAATTATCCTTTTTTATTCAATGGGATTTACTCCTTAGTCTTGAAAGATAACAGCTGATTTGAGGCAACTAAACAGCTGGGTTTTCTTACAATAATTTAAAGATATCTCATTGTCTCCTGGGTGCTCTTAGGAATTCTGCAGTTGGGCTAGGATATAGCTCAGCGGCACAGCACCTGCCTGGCACATGCAAAGTCCTGAGTTCAATTCCCTGTACGCACTCCTCCCACCCCCCAAAAAATGCTGTCAATCAGTTTTCCTGTGTTTGGGTATATTTTCAACCCTCTCAAAGCTTCAATTTATTTTTATTTATCTTGTTCTGGATCCACTTTGTTTCTTGCATTTATCAAATTTTATCTTTCACAAATGTTGGGACTTAAGGCCTTGTCTGTCCCTCTAAGACACGGGTGAGCATACCCTGGAGAGTCTCACTTACCTTTCAGTTCACTTAATTCCAACCATTCCTGTCTACACTGCATTCGAGAAAATGTAGTCAGGCAGTTCTCTTTCCCAGCTCATAAACTTTTATTTCAACCACATTTAATCTAATTTGTGGCTGCCCATTAGTTCTTTATTTCAATGACATTTTTCATTTCTGACTTTTCTTATATAAATCTTTTTTTTTTTAAAGTAGTATCTTTTAATCTTACTCAGCGGAACTATTTAATATTTTTATTAGTCCTTGCTTGAATGTCTTGGCAATCTGACAGCTTTGAATTTGCTGGCTTCTGCTTGTGAAGGTTGTACCGTCACCTTCACCCAGAGCCACCTGTGGGAGGCGGGCGCCCTGGGAGGAGGGCTCACCCCACAGGCAGCCTCAGTGCCGCCTCTCCCAGGCCCCCGAGGATACCACAGTCCACGAGTGCTTGAGCACTAAGGTGTCTGCTGAAAAGCTCCCGGGCTGCGCAGGTATGGATTCTGAGCACAAATTCATTGTAGAGGGCAGTGGTCACACATTCTTAAGGGACAGCTTTTCTCTGAAAATCCAGGCAAAATTTTGCAGTTATAAACTTTGTAATTTCCCCATGCCAGCGGGAGTATCTTATTTTAAAGAGAATAGAAAAAGAATAGATATGATGGATAAGACATCAGAAATGGTATGCAATTTAAGAAGACAGAAGATGCTAGGCACTCAGTAGTGACTGTGACACTGCACACAGTTGTCCTCAGTGTCGCTGCTCAGATTACAGATGTAAGCTATAGAATTGGCCAGAGTAAAACTTTTAATCGTTAACTGCCACCTTCAAAAAAGCCTATAGAAATTAATAGTACAGAGACTGGGCGTGGTAGTACATGCCTGTGATCCCAGCCCTTGGAAGGCTGTAAAGAGGTGGATCACTAGGAGTCTGATCTAGTAGAGAGACCCTGAGCACGCTATAGACACTTCCCTAAAATACCAAAAAAAAAAAAAAAAAAAAAAAAAAAAAAAAAAAAAAAAAAAAAAAAAAAAAAAAAAAAAAAAAAAAAAAAAAAAAGAAAGAAAGAAAAGAAAGAAAATTAGTAGTACAATCATCTTAGCTATCCCATACCTTGAGGCTTTTAATAGGTAAATGGATGCAACTAGAGGCCATACTCCTCAGAGAAACAAATCAGACCCATGTGTGCAAACATCGTCATATCTCCTTAGTGTAACAACCTCAAAGAGTAAAGAAAAAAATCTGAAAGGTACAACAGATATGGTGAAAGGGAAAGAAACTGAGCATAAGAAATAAATAATGAGCATGAGGGAAAGAAGAGGAGATGGGGAAAAAGGAAGGGGAAAACCGTGTGTGCGCGTGTGCATACACAGAAGCCTTCCTTACTTGCTGTCCTATGGTGACTCAGTCCTGGACCCTAAGCCGTTACTCCTAATCATGCAAGGCTCTCTGCTCTCATGTCCTATGTATAAAATTCCAAGCCTTGAAATTAAAAAATAAAAACCTGGCCAATGCCCCATTCCCCTGGGCTGCAACGTCGTTTAACATTGACTGACATAAATGCTACATCCCTGAACCTCAGCTCTCTTAAAGGGACTCTTAGGATTCTTTGGGCTCAGCTACTCAAGAATCACCTAACGTTTCCAGGTGCTTTGGAAGGAGTCAAGTCATAGGTATTTGGTCTTCTACTCGGTCATGGAAATCCTCCATTTCCGTTCCATATCAATAGTGCTCTGACTTTTTAATTTTTAAAATTATTTCATTTTATTTTAATTAATTTATTTTTATTTTTCATTTTGTCTTTTTGAGCCAGGGTCTCACTGTGTAGTTCAGGCTGGCCTTGAGCTCACTTTTGTAGCCCAGGCTGGTCTCAAACTCACACAGATCCTCCTGCCTCAGCATCCCAGTGCTGGGATTATAGGCACACGTCACCACGCCCAGCCTATTTTATTTTTAAACCTTATTTATTGATTTGTGTTGTGGCCAGCTCAGCCTGCCCTGGGGGTGGGCCTGGCACAGTATGTGGTGCCAGGGATCGAACCATGGTCCCTGCAGTTGCCTGAATTTTCCTAGGCAGGTGCTTTAGACCACTCAGCCATCTCGTCGGCCCAACATTCTTAGGCAGCACTTTTTTTCTTCCTTTGCTTCTTATTTGCTATGTGTCTGGCTCCCGTAGAAAGGAGCACAAGGACAGTGTCATCCTGACGGAAGCCTGTTCTAGGTCTCTGTTATTAGTCACGGCTCAAATGATAGTTAACTGGGGGAGGTGAGCCAGTGCTCTCTGGGATAGGCATACGTGTACATAAACAGAAATCATTAAAAGGGCTGAAGCCAACTATAGTTTATTATTAATTTTAATGAGTGAAGCCAACTATAGTTTAAAAAAAAAAAAGGCCAGTCCATCATTGCCTTCCCCTCTACTGGGTTTTGTGTGGAGTTCCACCGGCCTCTCATGGCACTGAGTTTAAATCTTAATTTCTCTGCCCCCCTTGTGATGCTTTGTGAACACTAGACTTGGAGAGCTATATGTAGTCTCAAATTATGGAACTCAGGTCTAGCAGAGGGTTCTGGGAAATGTTTGGGGGCCCTTGGGGGGGGCGGAAAAAAAACAAGCAGGAGTGAGCATTTGTTCTACAGACTCACTGCTTCAGATGACTGAAATTCTCATGGGTCCCTGAGAACATGAGAGCAAGCCTGCCACCAGCTGAGCACGGCACAGAAGGATTCTAGTGCCCTGGGGGCAGTGGTCTGCCTGTGCGTTAGCCAGGCAGCAAGCTGGCTCAGGATGTCCTAGTCCAATACACTAGATAACAAATTCTCCTGTTACTTAGGCCAGTCCTCTTACTTGCAAGTGAAAACAGGATGGAACAGACACGCAGTGGAGGAAACCTTGCCCTCAGTGGGGCCAGCACGGGCTGCCAGGCTTTAACCAGATGACTGTGCGGTGGCGTCGGGAGAGCCTGCATTAACACTGTGAGGGCACTGCGAGGGCGTGCTTAGCGATCTTACTATTCCAAAAGATCAGGTGACATAAAAGCCCAGAGAAGATGAAACTTCCTATGGAAGAAGGTGGCAACTACAAGAAGAAACCACAAGGAACTACGCAGATGTTTTCATCTCATGAAAGTGGGTCAGGTGAGCATCTCTGAATGCATGCATAGCGAGACTCAAAAGACGTTGAAAGTTACATCCACGTTAGTTATTATTGGCTCTATCTTGAGTCTCAAACTCAGAAATGGCTCGTCTCTGCAGGGCGCTGTGCCCACACAGAGGTATACAGTGACAGGAGGGAACGTAGCTGAGATCAGTTCCCGACTCTGCACTTCCAAGCTATGCAGAGCTGGGCAAATCCTGCGTGCAACCTCGCTTGTTCATTTGCAAGTGGAGACATTCCTAGCTGACACGCGAAACTGGTGTTCAGATGAAAGGAGACGGAGTGCAGCCTTAGAAGGCGTAAAGCCCTTCATCGTGTTGCTAGAGTGACATGCCACTTTTCTGACCTGGTAAATTAATCCATGCAAATTTACCGAAAAGCTAACATGCGCTTTCCTTTATGCAAAGCAGTGGCTCCAACAAACTTCAAACAACAGGGCCGGTCAGCAGGAAAGATGAGGATGCCTCAAGGAAAACCTGTGGTGGCCTGGGGAGCACGACAACCCCAAAAGCAGCCCAGATCCTCAGATGAAGACGATAAGCCGAGAAAAGAAGGGCCCCACGTTCTTCCCTGACCCCAGGAGACATTTTACATAACTAATGGGTTGACACATTCTGATGAAAGAAGTGGGAAACACAAACTGCCCAAGAATCACTCAGCCTCATTACAACACGTGGACCTGCGTGCTGTGCTGGTATAAGGACACAGATTTTTCTTTTAAAGACGAAGGACGTCATCTTACATACTCTTCTCTCGTTGCTGGGACAAATACCCAACACCTAAAATGAAGGAAGGAAAGGTTTATTTAGCTCACGGTTACTGTATAGGTTTCAGTCTGAACTCGGCCAGCTCCAAGGCAGAGTGCCTCAGAGCAGAGAGATGCAGTTCATGGTGGCAGAACAGCAACAATGGCAACACAGAGAGAGTCTCTCTCTGTCTCTCTTATATTTCATTCAGGCTCTCTGCCCTAGGCTGGAGGAAGTACACACAGCCATAATCCCAGCAGTACTAAGACCCATAATCCCAGTGGATCATGAATTATACACAAACTCTAGAAGTCCCTATCCCATGGCTGCATGAGGCTTTGGGGGGACAACTAGACACAAACCATAACAGATGTTAATGAGACAGGATGACTTGTGGGTACATCTCATCAGGAACGGGTTAGGTCCATGGGAACAAATCTAACAGTGCCACGGCAGCCGTTAGGAATCAATGGAAGCTCCAAAGGCCAGCCATCACGGGCTTGGGTAGGCAAAGCCAAGGATTTGCAAAGGCTCGCCGGCTTGCTGAGCGCATGGTAGAGCGCGAGGCCAGGCTCCGGCACTGCTCAGGACTGCTCTTACATACAGCTCTGTGTATCAAGGCATGATCATCTGACAGCTCCAACCACGTAGGGCTGAGCCCACACGCATGCCAGGCAGGCACAGCGATGCACGCCTGTAATCCCAGCGCCCTGGGAGGTCGAGGCAGGAGGCCTGCAAATTCCAGTCCCGCCTGGGCAACTTACCAGTATCTTATCTCAAAAACTAAAAAATAGGCTGGGGATGTCATTCAGTGCAAATGTTCTAAGCTCACCACACACACACACACACACACACACACACACACACACACACATTACATGTATTCTAAATGTGAATACCTCCCAACTGTGAACTAGTATTGCACTTTGGGGAGTTAAAGTACAACTATAAGTTCCCCAAGCACATTTTCACTGCAAAAAAAAAAAAAGGGGGGGGGGAGGAGCTAATTATGATGAATCCACTTGACTTAACATAATCCTTAGTGACTCTGTATGAGCTGCCTTGTACTTTAGTATTAATCAGCTGGACGTTAATTTGAGGTAGAACATGAAGGACTCACCTAGTGCACATCCCCAGGGCGTTGGGCATCACCACGGCACAAACACAGTCCACTCACCTTTGGCTACCACAGACCCTGCGGCACATGCAGGTGTGCAATGTGCCGCACAGGCGCCCACACCGAAGGCCCCCCGCCAGCAGTGACCCCAGGAGTGGGCCCCGTGCAGGTGCAGCTTGCAGAGGGCGGGCCACGCAAGGGCGCGCTGGAAGTCGGCCCTTCTGTTTCCCTCTGCTTGGTGGCAACGGGAAGTGAACCCTTCGCTCCACCTCATGCTCCCATGGTTGCTCCGCCTCAGTCCGGGCCTAGGCAAGTGTAGCCAAGCAAGTATGTTTAATCATTGAAGCCTCGCACACGCATGAAGGCGGCTGTCGCCTGCTATCATGAAGTCTAAATACGTGCAAATGTCTCGGACCTGTCGGCTGCTCTGGAGGCGCCCCAACTTATAGGCTCCCTTACCTCAGAGGAAAAAACAAAACCAAAAACCTCTAATATCACAGTAACAAATTACTCAAATGACCAGAGTCTAGGAAATTATCACTGAAAAAAAAAAAAACAAAACTGTTAATTGCCTAACGCGTGGCCTATTTTTTAAAACTATTTTTGAAAGCATGAATCATTCTGAGTTGAATGAAGCAAGGAAGAGTTGATCAGAAATGTCAAAGTAGGTTAGGACACTTAACAGCCCTCTGCTGGGAAAGGAAATGTGCCCCCCTCCGGCAGGGCTGCTTAATTTAAATCATCAATAACTGCTTGCTTAACTAATTTGTGGCAATACTCTCTGGTGAGGCTAAAACTTTATAGCTTCTGTTCAAACTGCAGTCCATGAACACCTGCTCGTGTGTTACGTAACTACGCTGTCCTATCACGGATCATGCTTGAAAATATTGCCGCTCTTCTTTGGCAACCCTGGCCAGAGGTGGTAAAACACATCCACTGGGCATGTTTTCCCTGCTTCTGATAGCAGAATATTGAATGGGCTATTGCAGAACACCATAGGGTTGAGTCTCAGTTCTGAAAAGACAAGCTTCGCATCTTAGGGCCCACGTCCTTATTTCCTTACTTTTATAATTCAAAGGCTACAAACGCTATTAAACTCTCACAGCAGTAAGAAACCTCCAGGGGGGAAAATATGTTAAGAGCTGATTTAGATTTTGAACGTTACTGTGGCAAGTGCTTACAAATTGGGCTTCAAATATACATGGGGAGAAAGCAGAGAATGTAGGGATAAAGGCCTGAAGTTCTCAGAAGAAACCCGGAAGGCAGATGTTGGCCAGGCCCAATTCACTTTGTCCCCAGTGTCCTCACTTCTCGAAAGAGGGAGAAAGGCGGAGACAAAGAAGGGGACTGTAGACAGACACGGCCAGGTCCTGAGTTCAGTTCCTGCCTCACCACCAGGTGAGGAACTCTCTGAGTCTATGTCTGCCCCTTCTGGATGATCAGTTCCATGGTGTAACTCGGGAACGATGAATTTGTACCTGGCTGGCTGAACTAGTGATTGAGGCTTTGCCATAGTCTCTTCCAACTAACTCTGCCAATGTAAAAACTGAAAACCAGCCATGAGGAAGACACAGGCGTGGTTGTGTCCAACAAACTTATTTATAAAAACACAGTTTGGCCTTTGGGCTATTCTTTGAAAACTACTACTAATATCTACTTAAGAAAGATAATTTAATATTTTAAAAGGCACTATCAAAAGATAAAATGAAGCATAATGAAAGCTGATGTAAAGGATAGCGAAAGAAGAAAGTGGTGTATCTAAAAGAAAAATTGGTATGTTAAGTGTTTTCTACAAAAATAACAAAAAAACAAAGGCCAAATTTGAAATGTATTGAATTATTGATCATGGAATTTAAGGGACTGGGGTGATACCTTGTTGCCTAGGCACCTGCCTAGCAAAGGCAAACATGGGTTCTATCCCTGGTACAACATGCCATGCCAGCCACTGAAGCCAGGAGTGGTAGCGCATGCCTGTAATCCCAGGGCTGGGAGGCTGACACAGGAGGATCACTATGAGTCCCAGTGGAATAGCAAGATCCTGTACCAAGCAAATAACTACGTAGAAGACTTTATTAAAAGAAAGGTATCATGGAATTTAAGCCACAATTAAAAATCTTTAGTCATTATAGTGAATCTCAGCAGGGGATCCCTTGATCTTTTTTCAAATTGAAAAGAATTAATGTTAAAGAATGAAATTCTCTGTTTTATGTTTGCCTTGTTTTTTCAGTGCCAGGGACTGAACTCAGGACCTTGTGATGCCAGGCAGGCGCTTATGCCACTGAGCTATATCCCCAGTGAAATTCTCTCTGAAAAGTGCTATCATCTTAGCGACTCCCACCAACCTAGAGGACCATGTTGATTTATTACTTTTGTAATGAGTTTTTCACTAGAGATCAACACTAAGATCATTTATTTCAGCAGACGCAGTTTACACTCCAAGAGAGACAAATGCTGTCTTCCCTGCTGTGCTTTAGCAAGTGTCCTAACTCCGAGTGAGGAGGACTCAAGCCGCAGCGCTTCAGGCTCCCCTCTGTCCACTGGTTACTCTGAAACATGTTATCCTGGAACTTGTGGCACAACTGAGGTGGAATACCAGCCTGCTCTGAAAAGGGAAGAAAACTGCTCTTTCTCCTGGTTTCTCTCAGAGCTTGTGATTTTTCCTACATTTCAGAAGCAAATTTAATAACACAATTCAGTATACAAAGGATCAAAAACAAAGTCATTAAGTTTTCACGTTTTTAATGACAGTAAAGCACGGACTGGCTTTAACCCTCCTCAGATCACCAGCCCCTCACTTCGAGCACACTGTCGTTCCTGTCGCCTTCTGGAGCAGTTCATCTTTGCTGAGTGTGCAGAGCTGTGGGGTCTCAGCAGGTGGAACTTGCACCTTTCAGTTACAGTCTGAAGATGAGCTGGACGTCACAAGGACCCGAAGATGAGGACACACGCATGCACGCACACCTCTGCCCTGGACATCACGCAGTGGCAGCGACCTTCACACTTTAGAAAGACACTCGCCCAAGGGCACTCCTAGAGATGCTTCTGCAGAAGGTGGCGACTGGTAGGCCAGGGCCGCCATGGGGAGGACGATGGCAACCGGACATCTGCCGTAAGGAAAGCTGTCCCACTGAGCATTTGCTGTGCGTCTCCAAGGCCCACTGTACCATCTCCGGCCGAACGTGGAGTGAGACGCGCTGCAGAACGTAGAACTCCGAGCTTGGGAAAGGCAACGGGGTTCCGCGCCCCAGGACTGCGTGTCACGTGCACCAAATAAGGAGCTGCACAAACGAGGAGCGGGGCCCCAGCCCCACGCGCTGACCCCACTGCGCCCGAGCTGTCTGCAGAACCAGCTGCAAGGCATGAGAAGCCCCACAGCCGAACAGTTTTGCCTCAAATTCACCAACAATCCTTTGGGGTTCACAGATTTTTAATTTTGAACCTTGGAGGCAGTGTATAAGCACAAATCAGTAATAAGCCTTCAGTTCGGAGGAACCCACAGTTACTGGAATGGCACAGACTGGTGACTGAGGCCACCTTCAAGGTCAAGCTCAGAGGCGAGGAGAAATTTCCCGCGGAGGCTGGGCACCGCGAGAAGTACGCTCCCTCCTCGAGGACTGCCAGCAGTTCTCATCCAAAGCCCACCAGGCCCAGTACCTCCTTTCATGGCAGGAGGGGTCATCGGGGCAGTGGTTTTCAACCAAGAGGGCTGTAACCCCGGGAACCAGGATTCTTGACTACAAACAACTTTTTAACCTTTGAATCCTGGTCTTCATCCCCATACAAAGACAGACCTTGTGGCTTGGGCAGTAACTGTCTCCTCTCTCTCTCTCTCTCTCTCTACATATATATATATATATATATATATATATATATATGTAGAGAGAGAGAGAGAAAGAGATATCTATATATCTATATATAGAGATATATCTATCTATCTATATATTTTTGGGAGGGGAACCAAGATTCAAACTCACGACCTTGCACTTGCCAGGCAGGCACTTGTGCCATGGAGCTATCTCCTCAGCCCTGCAACTCTATATTTTAAACAGCACTGAAATCCACAGAGCTCTGAGAGTTTATACTCAGAACATTACATTTTTAGACTTGGCCACACCACAGAAACATTAGGAGCCCTGCTAAAAGCACAGAGGTGCAGAATACCGGGGTAAGACTCTCCATGCTCCACAGCACCAAGAGCACAGCACCCCCCTCATACGTAATTCAAAGCATAAGCAGCGCTAGCCACAGGAACACAGGGTAGGCGCCTGTGCTGGAGACTTCTACAGCACTCAGGAGTACCCTTCTGCTTTTCTGTTCTCTTCATTTTGATCCTCCTGTTCTTTCAGGCTCCACGGTGTTCAGCCGAGCCCCTTCCCACTGGATAGTCCTCTACTGGGGCAGCCCCTAGGCCTGTGGCCTGAGCTCCCGTGGGAGAGACAGGAAAAGAGAAACTGCAGGAGGACGAGAGGAAGGGGCACGGGAGGTGTGGTACGGCTGTGGAACGGCAGCACGGGCTGCCACGGGCGTGCGAGGCTCTGCCCAGCAGCCGGAGCTCCTCCACGGTGCCCACATGGCCCTCGGGGCTGCAGCCCATGGGAGGCACCAGCACCATGGAGACACAGCGGCAGCTTCATGGCACAGCACAGGCCCGCTGTGCAGCCCTGTGCTGGGCTCTGTGCCCCAGCACCCCCCCACCATGTGTTAAAGGGTTCTGAAAAGAAACCTCCCCAAACAGCATCTGTTAAAGTCAGATAACTCTGCCCCTAACTCCGCACTACTGCAGGATGAGACGGGAAAGAAATAGCATTGCATGAGTGTGCGATGTAGACTCACAAGTCTGCACACCCACAAACAATGCTTCACATGTTTTATTTCTCTCAGAATTCATACCAATAGACTTTGAAAGCACTTTTTAAAGTAACACAGACCTTACTATTAGGAAACTCTCTAAGCCAACCTAAAATGATGAGCTTACAGATTTCTGTAAGTCTCCTTAGGTCAATGTCCTGTACATCCACTTACAGAATATACCATCAGTGCAACGTGATTTTTAAATATTTTGGACACTGCCAATGGTTGTGATTCATAGAAAAAATATAATCAATTATTTCAAGTCATTTTTAAAGGCCTCAAACAGTAAACATCTGCTGTAGAACTGTTTTGCTTTAATAAACTGCAACTAGCCATTAATAAAGAAAGTTAGTTTTTGAAGATAAAAGTTTTCTATGTGTGCCTTACTTTCATTTCCAGAAATTAAAGGAGATGACTGAGGCATGGCAAGGCCACCTGAAGCCAGGCCCCAGGCCCCAGCGTGGCACCCCCAAGCTGTGGCTTCACGGCCAGGCCTCAGGATGTGAGCACTGCTGATGGCCCTTCCACCACCCAGGGGCAAACCCAGACCCAACCGAGCTTTCCCCTCTGCATTCTCCGCTGACTCAGTAATTTGAAATAAATTCTGTGTTCAAACCCACAAATAAATCTTAGGATCCACCCAAGTAAGTTTTCAGTTATTCTTTTTTTTTTTTTTTTTAAGTTTGAAGAATATGTCTTGGAAGAAAGATGCAGAAAGGACAAAACATATTGTGGACGGATGCCTCACACTGGCTCCTCATGGAACACACAGAACATTTCTTCTCCAGTGTTGCTGTATAGACTTTATTTATAAAGCAATTCAAGATTTTTCACTCTCCCCAGTATTTAAAAAGCACTAACACATTAAAATCAGATGTAAATGTATGATGTTCTTAAAAATCTTTTAACTTCTAGAAAACTTCCGGAAATATAAAACTATTACATTTTACATATTTCTGAGTTGCAAAAAGCTTAGAAGTGCAGCATCTTCATTTGTCAGAAAATGACAATGGTGCCACAGGAGCTCATCTTGTCAAAATCTTGTGAGCGCTACGTGACAGAAAACGGAGAGCACTGTCCGCAGCTGCGATGCCCAACACTCCTCTGCACAGCCACGCAAGACTTGTGCTGTTAGCAGAAAAACAAGTTTTTGGAAAAGAGAGAGAGAATGCGAGCACCGTTTTCCCTTCAGTGGCTTCTCTGCAATTATCTGGCTTACCAAAGACGTTCTCGATTCAACTCCTGAACGACTGAAACTAGTGAATCGTCCAGCAGCTGCCTGGCTAAAGCCTCGAGGAACGCACTAGTCATTCTGAGCTCATTCTTTAGCAAAGACACTGACCATAAGCTGCTGCCTTCTGTTTCACACGTTAGTGACAACTTCGGTCCAGTGCTGGAGTGGCGTCTCCTGGAGAGCCTGACCCACTCAGCGGCAGTCGAGAGGTGGCCTCCTACACACAGGACCACAGAATTAGCAGGCAGAACTAAAGTCTGCGAAGGGGAAGCCAGCCTAAACTACTCTAAGCTAAGAAAACTAAGCAATGGCTGGCCGCGTTCTCTTCAGCAGGACCCCGCGGGTGGGCGGCCTTCTCCGGCGCCAGCTCTCTGGGGCCTGGGCTAGGACGGCACTTGGGGCCGCAGAAGCCTCACCGACGCCTGCTTCATCAGTCTCTGCTGCTGTCTCCGGGCCTGCACATCTTCAATGGCACAGAAGGCTCTCTGGAAAACAAGCCTGTGTTAGCAACTGGCAAGATGAGAGCAGCGCCCTCAGCCCAGGACCAGCAGCCACAGGCGCACGGCATGCAGGCAGGCTCTCCATTCTTGGGGACCCAGGATGCTATTTTAAGCCTATCTATCCACCCAAAGTGGTAACGAGAAGAGCTCTGGGGGGAATAATGGGTATTAGTCATAAGAAGTTTTTTTAAAAAAACCTTTGAACTAAAATCTCAACAGGGCATTATTTTTGAAACACTGAGGATTGAGCCTCGGGTCCTACACATGCTAGGCAAGCGCGCTAGCACTGGGCTACATCCAACGCCCTTTTGAATTTTTGAAAAAGAGACTCACTACGTCGCCAAGCTATTCTCCAATCTGCAATCGTCCTGTCTCGGCCTTGTGAGGAGGTAGTGGCCCTTTAGATGTGCATCACCACACCCAGGGAAGAGTCCTGGGAAACAGTTACCTGTGCTGTGGCATTATCCTTCAGGTAAATTTTCCGAACACAGCCTGCACCCGCACCGTCTTTTTTCTGGAACAGACCTTGCTCCTATTTCAAAAGGAAAAAGGTAAAAAAGATATTATTCTAGGTCTGGTGAGATAGCCCAGCGGACTGTGTCTGCTTAGGAAAGCACAGGGACCAGGGTTCAATCCCCGGCACCACAGGCCACACTGCCCCACTACAGCACTACTCTTTCACATCAGTGGTAGGAACCGTTACAGTGTGTGTTGTATTATGCGAGGACTGTTTCCGTTGGCCAGGGAAGTGAAGGCAGGGCTTTGCGACTCGTCAGATGTGAGGAGCCATCATGATGGGGGTGTTTCTATAGCTGTTTATCACGGCCTGCAGAGAGCTACTATTTTGGGCGGGCAACATGGCTCAGTGGGGGCCGGGGTTCAGTCCTCAGCCCCCGCCCCGAGGCACACTGAGCTGGCCACCGAGTGAGTCTTGGCTCGGTAGCCCACGTCACTTTGTGAAGACATAAACTGCACAAGGTGTGCAAGCCGAGCCCAACGCTGTGCTTCACCCACCAATCCCAGAGAAGAGCATGGCACCGCAGCCTCTGTGAATTTCCACGAGACAGGTAGGGCTCTCCTCTCTACTGAACTTCCAGTTCAGAGCACTGTGTTCTGGAGGTGGGACTGAGGACACCGCGAGTATGTAGGAAAGACAAAGACAACCGCAGAAAGTATCAAGCTTGGAATTATAATTTGTAGGGGTTTTAATACTTATAACATATATAATAATACACTTCAAAGTTAAGCGAGTTGAGAACTAAGCAAAATATGAGGTACAACTCTAGTCATTTACTATATAATTAAAAGGTCCTTCTTAGAAAAAGATGAAAGAAAAGATGTGAAAGTACTGCCATATACTTCAGTCACAATAGCATTTTAAAATGCCAAATTTTACAAAACATCTCTATCTTAGACATCTTTATTTTTACCAAAGTATTTAACAAATGGCCTAAAAACTAAAAAAGGGATTATTTCCAGAAATGGTTGGCATAATAGCAAAACAAGCATCTACACGGCAATTTTTCAAAGCCCTCTTATTCATGTTTAACTGCACCATGAAAGGAAACACTAGTGCCCGAGCACCCTCGCTCTCCGCTAGTGGGCCAGTACTTCACACTGTGCAATCTGCCACAATTTACAGTGACACAAATGACTCAGTCACATCTGTCCTTCTACTGTTATGGTTTGGATCAAAAGTGCCCTTCAGAAGGCTCCTGTGCCCAGAGCTGACCCGGGGAGCTGACCCGGCCCTGCGCACAAACCGCGACTGCCCACGATGAGCCCACAGCCCACTGAGCCACAGGAGGCAGGCCTGAGGGGAGGAGGCAGGTCAGCCAGGCACCCTGAAGGGTGCTCTTGCCTGGGCCCCCTCTCCTCCCTCTGGCTCCTCCTGCTCCACACCCTCCCTCCCCACCCACCTCCTGCTGTGGTGGTGGCGGTGGGGGCTTTCTCTGCTCCACCCTTTCCCGCTAGCAGGATGCTCCTGCCTTGGAACCAGCCAGCTTGCCTGCTGGAGGCCTCTGACACCAGGCGCCAAAGCCCGTCTCTCCCCTTGTAAGTTCTTCTGCTGGGTGTTGGCGCACAGTGGTGAGCGTGTGGCTCCTCCGGGTAGAAAGCACTTCCCTCCACACACTGGGCAGCTGCCTGCAAGGCAGCCAGAACGCGCTGGCTCTCACCACGTCACGGGTGACGTCCAGCTCCTGTTTGCTCACCTTCATGGAGATCTGAAGCAGGTTCCCATTCACAGCAGGAGGACACACGAAGTCCTCAAACGGGTGCTGCCAATCCAGAAACATGTGGCCCAGGATCTCCACCTCCTTCAGGCACAGCACTCGCCTGCCTCGCAAAAGGAAACAGAGCACAAGGGTACTGAGGAGAGCATCACTCTCACCCAGCACATGCAGCTGGACGGCAGAAGCAGCACACTTAGGGAACAATGAAGACGTGCTTCCCACAGGAGGTCCAGCTCACCATCACCCAAGCAAGCGCAGCACCCACCACCTAATGGAGTGGGCTTCCACACCTGCCATCCTCCAAGCCCGCAGAACCCAGGAAGGGCAACGTTAGGGTTTAACTGACCAAAACCCTGAGAGGGACATCATCTCGGTGCACATAAACACGGGATTAACAGCAGAAGCCTGTGAAAATACTTGGCGTGGAAAACGACACACTGCTCTCCACTGTCGGTCCCTTAGCCTGCTAGGCGGGACAGAGCACACAGGAAGTGTCACAAACCGCAAGTGTCACCGCAGACTCACTCTGGGCCTGCTCACGAGCACCAGGTCTGACAATGCAAACACTGACACACTCCATCACAGAAGAACCTCACTGTACTCAACAGCATTAAAGCAAAACGAAACAAAAGCGATCTTTAAAGGACGCCACATCATTCTCTCAGGCTGTGCCGCGCGCTCGTTACTGACATTGTTTTATGTCTAGAGTCCTCCTACAGGGAGCAAATGACAGCAGAAGGACTGTTACCTCAACAAATATGGAGGTAGACACATCTTCCATTTGAGCCAGGAGGGAAAATAAACGTGTTAGCAAACTATATAGTATCAGGAGCCTGGTGACAAGGGATAGGAAGCCCCTGGAGTGTGCGAGAGGGGCAGATGGCACTGGCATAGGCGACGTCAGCATTGACAAAAGGAAGGACGTCCAGAGAGAAGAGCACGGTGACCACATGGGCGCTGGGAAGGGAAGACGTGGGGCGCGCCGGGTCTGCAGCTGGACCCCGACACATTCCACGGGGAGAAAGCCTACTCGGCACCAGAGCATGAAGGGCCCCTCTGCTGTTCCTCCCTAAAGCAATACTGACTCTGATCTAGAGCAAGAGGACATGACGGAAGCTCCTTATGCTTAGTCACAGCTCTTGCAGCGGAGGGAGGGCTGGCCCAGGAAGATCCTTCAGCCCTGGGGAGGGCAGTGCTGGGCTGGGCCTACACTGAGCAGTCTCAAGTCCCCTGCTGACAGACAGGGTGTGGGGCAGGCTGACAAGCTGGCACTACCTATCTGCAGTGAGCCTGGGACCGTGGGACTTGTTTGGCCACCGAGTACTAAGGAAGCCCGATGCGTACAGCCTGAGAGCTCAGCAATGCCTGTGGTGCCTCCAGCACCCCCTCCCATGTCCTCCCGTGTCTAGAAGGTGGGCCACACTCCCCAGATGAGAGGTGGGTGGCAGGCCAAACTCAGCTCACTAACCCAAGTATCTCTGTTTGTGCACCCCGCTTGTACACCCCAGGAATGAGCAACTACACCCCTGCACCCGTTTCACTCTTTCCCCCGCTCCGCCGTTCCCACAGGTGCACTCTCAGGGATCCTCTCCTATCTGACACACTCCCGAGGGGAATCTCATTCTTATTCTACTCCTATAGTCTGTCCGTCCGTCCATCCCTCTCTCTCTCCTTGACCACTGGGGCATCGCTACCTTAGGATCACAAAGCTATCAAATTCAATTTAAAAAAAAACAAACAAGAAACTCATCATCTTTTTCCTAAATTACAATAAATGGCACCCAGCGTTGGCGCTCTAGCAGCAGCTGAGGCTCCTGGGGGCTGCTTTTCTCCCACCCCTTCTCAGTCACCAGGGCCATCTTCACCCTGTCTTCACGTGCTCGCCTTGTGGGCTCAGACCTTCCTCCAAGACCCCGAGCCACCCTGAAGCAGCCATGCTCTGACAGACTGTCTGGACAGCCCTGAGGGCCGTCGGCAGGATGGCTCTCATCCCTATGATCAGACGTTCTTGAAGATACAAGGAACTTTTAGCAGACACTGTTTATGCAGCAGGTCTCAACCACGGATCGCTTAAATCAAGGTCAAACCCCAAGACGTCCCCATCCCTGGACGGGCAGAGCCACTACTGCCCACGGTCGTGCTTCTGGAACTGACACACAAACTCACCGCAACCTCAACCAAAACACCAACAGCATTCCTCACACAGCCAGAGAAACTGTCCTGAAATCACGGAGCCAGCGGAGAGCAGACAGCTGAAAAAAGTCGCCTGGGCTCTTGAGCTCCGTACCTGCTTGTGACCATAAGCACCGCATTCTTGCTCCCCAGAACAGCACAGTGGTACTGGTAAGTTTCTCCCTCCAATTTCTTCACATGATTCTGGAAAGGAGACAAGACTCACGACTTGGGAAATCTACATGTTTAAGTAATGTTTGTGTAATAACTAAAGTATGATCACAGTGTTTGGGACTAATTTATTAAAATAAAAAGGACAATTCTACATAATGGCACATGAAACCAGAAAAACCTTCAGAACACATTTCTAAATAACTTCCACTGTTGTCTTAAAAGAAAGTTATGTATTAAATGCACAGCAAGTGATATTCTGCTAAAACAGCTTATGTGGAGCTGGCCAAATAGCTCAGTGGGTGGATCCCCGGGCCTGCCTCACTGGCCCCGCCCCTAGAGCACACTGAGACAGCAAGTGAGACTGGGCGTGGTGGCGCACGCCTGTAATCCCAGGTCTTGGGAGGCTGTAAACAGGTGGATCACTACAACTCTGATCTAGTAGTGAGACCCTGAACACCCTGTAGACCCTTCCCTAAAATATAAATAAGTTAGATATCTACCAGAAATAATAACTCTTTAAAGAACAAAAACCACTGCACTGACATTTCAATGTTTCTCAGACTTGTGTTCACAGTTTTGGAGCAGGTCTATACCTGAAGTAATCTTAAATTTTGGAAATATGGTTCTACACTTTTCAGAGGACAATTCAACTTATTTGTCAGATTTTTTTGAGGGGGCTGGGTGAAAAGACTCACTGATTTATATAGAGGAGGGTA
>PVKN010013381.1:0-20002 GCA_004027915.1 Capromys pilorides | reverse complement strand
TTTTTTTTTCTTTAAAACTAAAACAAAAGTGTTCACACCCTGGCCCTACCACATGAGAGCTAATGGATCTTAGATGGATCGTTGAACCCCTGATCCTGCTTCCTCATCTATGATATAAGGATATTGTCATTCCTTTCCCAGGGATCCTGCTGATAAAGATTCAAAGCAAGTATGTGTGTACAGTGCTAACCCATCCTCTGGCCCCAGTCGCTGAGAGGCCCAGGGATAAGCTACCAGGATGGCGCTTCCCTTTCTCTGTCCTGTCCTCCCATCACAGCCAGCTGATCCACTCACTGCAGACCACCCTGTGTTCTCCTGCCTTACAAAGTCTCCCAGGGCTCTCCAGCCCCAGAGACACTGATGTGACCTTTCAGTAACACCAAGTATGTGCACTTTGAGAGGAGAGAGAAGCGTTTCAGAATCAGTGCCTCTCTCATCCCTGCCTCCAACATTTGGCATCAGCTCTGGAAATCCATAGAGTGGGTTTAGCTGGTCCATAGCCAACTGTGTGCCAGCCTCTGGTCAGGTGGTGTTACGGTTCTCAAGGTCATGTTGGGCAAAGAAGAACCCTCAAGAATACATGTTGTCCACTGTGTTCCCAGTCTGGACTTGTGGCTGTGTCTCTGTGACACACTTGGGTGGGCTTGGCTCTGAGTCCTTCTATAATCCTAGGCTTCTTTTCAGTCATTTCTTTCTTCATAGGAGCATTTGAGTGTGCTGGAGCTGACTCCAGAGCCAGAGGATCTTGGCCAGACTGTTCTCCTTTTTCCTTGCAGCAGTGATCTGGACCAGATAGACTTTTGTCCTTGAATTATGTTTTTGGAAGCTTAAACTTAAATCCTTAGCAGACACTGCTGCGTTCTGCTGCAGAAGCTATCGCACTGAAGGAAGCATGGGAGGGCTTTGAGATTGAAAAAGCAGAGGGGTACTGAGGAGTCCTGGAGTCAACTGACTGGATGGTAGCTAGGGTATGCTGGAGTCGTTGAAGGTGAAGGAAAGGTAGTCATTGGATATAGACGGAGGTCCTTGGCTGTGGGCAATGAAGAGGTCCTTGGTGAGGTACACAAAATGTAACATGAGGTTGGTATTTTCTTTTCCACTTGGTTTTGAAAACATGACTGATACACTTAGTAGTGGAGCCCATCCACCTGATCCTTAGGGTGTCTTGGGCTGAATGTGCTGTGTCTGTAGTGATAAACCCAGACAGCCTCTTCCTCCACATCCCACTGCTGCTGTGAAAGAAACTACTGTGGTTGCTGCTTTCCTAGGGAAAGGATGAGATGATGTCTTCTAAGGGTTAGGGAGATAGAGAAAAGCAAATAGCAATCTCAAGGAATTCAGAGTACAGATTCCCCTCCTTGCTTTTTGTATTTGGTGATTTGTGGGTCTAGTGCCCTCTGATAGGCTCATGTTTGCAATTCAGCCATTTCTGTAACCAAAGGTTGGAACAGCACTATAGATATGATATATAAAATATATGTATATTTCCCACTATTTTTTCTTTCACTGATTTAAGACTGTATTATGCAATATAAATGTTTTTCTAAGTTGAGATAGTGAACTTTTTCTACAGAGTTAGAAGTCAGGTATAGTGACATATGCCTGTACTGGGAGGCTGAAGCAGCCTGGGTTACATAATGAGATACTGTCTCAAAAAAACCAAAACGATAAAGTTAATATTTTAGGCAGAATTTACATAGCTATTCAAGTCTACCAATGTGGCTCCAAAGCAATGAAGCACATAAATATATGTTTGTAGTGTGCTCCAGTAAAACTTAACTTACACAAATAGGCAGCAGACCATTTTTAACTCATAGACTGTAGTTTGTGGACCTCTGCTTTGACACTCTGTGATTTCACTCGGCTCTTCATTCGGTTAGCTTTGTGTCACTGTAACAAAGTATACCCCCAAAATCTGGCTAGGGTGGCTTATACCTGTAATCCCAGCATTTAGGAATCCCCATAAGTGAGAGACCAGCCTGAATCACATAGCAAGACCGTGTCTTAAAAAAAAAAAAAAAAAAAGACAATCATAGTTATTTATTTGTTTGTTTATTTATTTAGTACCAGGGCTTGAACTTGGGATCTTACACTTTCCAGGTAGGCACTTGTGCCACTGAGCTATATCCCCAGCCCAATCAGCTTTAAGGAAGGAAAAGTTTATATGAGCTCACAGTTTTAGTCCATGGTTGGTTGGTTGACCCATGGTGAGGAAGAGCATCATAGCTGTGTGGTAGAGGAAGCCTTCACCTCATGGTGGCCAGGAGTACATGAGGTGCCAGGGCTCCAATATCCCCTTAGGACCATGCCCCTACATAACATAACTTCCTTCCACTGCACTCCATTTTCCTACCCACAACCTCTGTTGGCACATGGATTGGAGCCTAAGCCTTCAACATAGGGCCCTTTGGAGGACATTCAAGATTCAAACTCGAAAATGAAAAATAAACAGAGCTATGTCCTCTAACGTGTGGAGGCCTAAAAACAGTGAATTCTTTAGCACACAGTGCTCTCCCTCCTGGAGATCTGGTTGTAGCATCCCATCAGTGACTGAACCTCTAAGCCTCAGTGTCATTGCACCCTAGGAGCAGAGTAACGGCTGGAAAGCTGGGTAAAACAGGCCCAGTTCCGGCTTTTTGGTTACCCTTTGGCAGAATCTGACTCTTAGCCATTCCCTCCCTATCTCCACCCTGTTACACCCATGCAGTAGGCTCCTTTATTTATTTACCTGTATTTGCCCATCCATCGTTGGTCCATACTACAGTGCCCAGGTTTTCTTGAGTTTTTGGCCATGCGATCTTCCTGTTAAGCCTCCCAAGTAGCTGGAACTGCCAGCCTGCACAACTGTTCTTGGCTTCATGCGTTTGCCTACGATAGCAGCCTGAATGACAAGGTTGAAAATACCCTTAAAAAACAGTGTTGGAGGCCTTTGCAGAGAAGACTCTAAAAGACCTGGGCAAAGGTTAGAATGTGGGTAGGATCTGTCAGTTTTCAGAGCAATCCAATGATTCATCTCTAGTGATATAGGAACCTACTTCTAGGGTAAAGTGGGACTACTATCTACAGTTATTTGTAAATTATTCTTATTGTAAATTTCAACAAAAATTATATACTCCTGGCTACTCATTTTCATCACATTCCCCTCCTTCACACTAGAACTAAGGAAACTTAGGACATATTTCATCAGTAAACACTACAGTGTAAGTCTGAAAATGTCAAACTTCTAAGTCCTATCCTAGGATTCCTTCAGCCAGAACTATCCTTAAAGGATAGGAGCTAGGCATGGTGGTGCACACCTATAATCCCAGCACTCTGGAGACTGAGGCAGGAGGATCACCATGAGTTCAGGGCCAGCCTGGGCTACAAAGTGAGCTCAAGGCCAAAATTACAGAGCAAGACTCTGTCTCAAAAACAAAAATAATAAGGGACAGATATTCTATCTATCTATCTATCTATCTATCTATCTATCTATCTATCTATATCTATCTATGTATTTATTTTGTATTTAGGACAGGGTCTACAGGATCTCATTAGGTAGATTGGACTCTTTGATTTAGTTAAAAATTTTGTGTCTTTTAAAAAGATCTTGATTTTCCTCATAGTTCCTTAATAAAAATGAATTTGTCTTTCTACCAAACCAATACTATAACAATATGCTTTTATCCCCCTATAATGTGACATCATGAACCTGTTGTGATAACATACCTGTTTGTCCCAAGCTGTCAAAGCCTAAAGCCTTCTATACCCTGTTGAGTTCAGGGGCTCTCCTCGAGAGACTTAGATTACCACCAGTTTGTGCAGAGCTAGGTTTACTTGGGTAACCTGGTTGCCTTTTGTAACAGGAGAGTGCTGGAAGAGCAGAGTGAGAAGGACCACCACCCACGAAGGGATAGAGATACATCTAACGGAGCCCAGATTCAGCAACAGCAGTGCTGTGTGGAGGATTCGAAGCAGCAGATTCAAGCAGAGCAGATTAGAGCTAAGAAGGAGCCAGAATTTGACCAGATTTGCACCCACCAGAAGATTGGAGATAGTAGGTGCCCTACACCCTGAGAAGTGTCTGCCTCCCCTTTGGATTCCCACTTTCATGCTCCCACACCCTTCTATGTTCTCTCCTTTGTTTCCTCTGTGATACAATGGAATCCTTAGCATTAGGTGTTCTCTCCCTTCTTTTAGAGAGCAGAGGTGCTTGAAAGGGGGCTAGAGGCAAGAAGGAAGCTGACTTCTTTGATGGCTCTAAAAATGATGGGTCTTTCCTGGCACATTTGTCCATGCTTTTCTGCCTGTCCTAGAATGTGCCTGATTTTGGGCTGAGGCTGGGGTCTTGTCTTCTTTCTCCTGTGGTAAGGAGGCTCTGAACCTCTCTTGCCACATTACCCCAGCCCTTTTACTCCACACAGGTCCAGTTCTTGCTGGTGACACCTGAGTCCAAGGTAAACCACAGGCAATGAGGAAGGGCTAACTCTCTCTGGGGGTTTTATTTCC
Source organism: Capromys pilorides (assembly GCA_004027915.1). Lineage (NCBI taxonomy): Eukaryota > Metazoa > Chordata > Mammalia > Rodentia > Capromyidae > Capromys > Capromys pilorides. The sequence continues at coordinate 15,517 of PVKN010013381.1, read as the reverse complement.
TAGACCAGCAGTGGCTATTTAGAAAAGAGACCTGGCTGACCAAGTTACAGCAGCAGCAGCAAGAAGACAACTTTGGAGCAGAGAAAGAGTCTGAGGCCTCCGTGGCACCTGATGCTCAGCTCCAGACAGATTCTGAAGCTCCACTGTCCCCACTGGTCAGAAGCCAGAATAAGCTGGTGCAGCTGCAGAGCTGTGCCCCTCAAGCAGTAGAGCACAACATCCCCGGAAAAAAGGGTTCATTGCACGTAGACGGATTCATCAAGAAGCAGAGGCTGCTGGAAGCTCAGGAGAGACTGGATCAGCTTAGAGAACTGTGCTGGCTTCAGGATGACAACACCCACCAGTTCCCATGCCAGGTCCCTACCTCTGATACCACAGCCCCAGAGCCTCCGCCTAGAAGCAGACAGACAAGTTGCAGTTGTCTGAGCTGCCAAAGGCAGCATTTGCCCATGCTGCACAGGTATGGTCAACGGAATTTATAACATTGTTGTTCAGACAGTGTTCTTTACTCTCCAGGGCCTGAGTTTTCTGCTTAAGAAGTAGAAAAATATGTTTATTCCACTGTTTTTTAAATCGCTTTTGTTCTCTTTTGGCTTACTTTTTCTTTCTCTGTTTACGTTTTTAGTTTCTGGCTTTTCTTTTCACTTTCTGCCTAACACCTCTTAACCATCCGAGTAAAGCTATCTGTCTCACCTTTTTTCTGGTTTATAGACCTTAGCGATCCATGTGGATTTCCTTCTGTGTCTTGACACCGCTTCTGCTGCCTCCTGCATCAAAGGTGACTTATTCCTCCTGCCGTGCTGCCTTCCTCTCCTGTGCTCCCTGACGTAGCACAGCAATTCAGCTTCTTCCCCTTTCTTCTGCCTTCTGCAGAGCTGTCTTTTTGACTCCCAGGTTCATGTTCAGGTTTACTTTTTTCTCTTCTCCTTTACTCCCAATCAGCAGGCAAAGCAAGAGTGTCTTATATCCTGAACTGCTTGGGGCAGGGGCCTGGATGTTGTTCCTCTTTAGATTGTCAGTCCTTGACTGTAGGTGGGCTCACAATCAGTTTGTGATGTCGTTTGCTCACCTCTCTGGTCTTCAGAGTACTAGGAAGCCTTTTTATTTTAACATTTTATTATGGAAAATTCTTAAACATACACAGAGAGTACTGTATATTATCCATTTTCATCCATTATCAAGATTGTTCACTTAGTCTCCCACTTTCCCATTTTTCTGAAGTATGTTAAAGCAACTCCTAGATATCTTGTCATTTCAGTCTTACATCTTTAAGTACATACCTCTAAAAAAGACTGCAACTACAATGCTATAGTTATACATTCTAAAATTAAGATGAATTAATATAATCTAAAACATAAGGGGATGGGAATTTAATTCAGTGGTATAGTGGCTGCCTGGCATCAGGTCTTGAGTTTGACTCCCAGTACTCAAAGAAACAAAACAAACAGGTACCTAAAACCTAGACCTTGTTCATAGTTCTCAAGTTGCCTCAAAATATCTTCTTACATTTAGTTTTTGAAATTAATCCAGATTTCCACACTACATGTGATTTTTTTGTGAAGGGCATGGTACTACTCAGAGCCTTAATACTGAGCTACATCTCCAACTCTTATATTTTTCATTTTGAGACAGGGTCTTGTGAAGTCACAAGTTTCTGAGGCTGAGCTTAAACTTGAGATCATCCTCCAAATGTACCCACATTATAGATTTATCCGTTTGGTTCCTTCTAACAGCATTTAAGTTGTTCTTGTTTTCCTCATATTACCTAAAGCTATAATGAGATGGAATTCAACTTTTAAATTTTTTAGTCTTTTATTTATGTATTTAGTATAGGGTCCCACTACATAGCTCAGACTTGTAGTGATGCTCCTGTCTCAGCTCCCTAGTGCTGGGATTACAGGTGTGCACCACCATGTCTGTGGCCAGCACGGAATGTGGTACCAGGGATCACACTCAGGTCCTTGTACTTGCCAGGCATTTATGCCACTGAGCTATCTTCCTAGCCCTCAACTTTTTTATACAAGTAAAAAAAAATTGAGGAATACAGTATATCTGGAGCATCTCAGAGAACCAACATTGTAGTACAGCTTCCCTTCGGACCTTCCAAACTTTTCTCTGACCTTGAAAACAGTAGGACACAGTGACATTAGACCTTGTTTTTAACCTCTTTTAGAGCAAACTTGTTATTCTTCACCAGGTAGTAGGCACCTTTTACTCTTTCTGAGATGGTTTTCCTTATCTCCACAGCGTTTTTCTGAATGGGGATCTCTCTACCATGTTAGCACCTGTGCCTGACCCTACTCACCAAGTGTCAGAGAAAACCCCATTGGCAGACCATGTTTCCCCAGCTGCTGCCTGCCTCCCAAGGATGGAATGTCTCCATAAGAGTGCCTTTTGTCCCTCAGGCCAGGCACAGTTCTGCACAGCCAAGAAAGATACTTCAGCTCTGGGTGTCCACTCTACCATAAGCCACAAGTCTGTCAACATCCAAAAACTGGAGAGAGTGGGTAAGCAGCTGTCTCAGATGGTATCACAGGATTTAGCATCTCTATGTCAATCAACTGACAACCTAAAGTCAAGAGATGGACCAAAGACCCTCATCTCTGCTACCCAGGCCAGAAGGGCTAAAGGACTAACAGACTCTGGCAGCACACAGGCTGTCTCACAAAAAGAAAGGAACCTTGGACCCCACAAAACTGTTAGAGGAGCCAGTTACAGTTATTCTTATCCACGTGGACCTAAGCAGGCAGCTGGGCTTGGAAGAATGGCCAAGACTTTTCGGACAGAATCCAAACTATCTTTTCCAGGCCGGGAATCAAAAAGGCTTCAGAGGGTGCTGGCAGCAAGGGTCAGAGACATTGCCAAAAACTACTCTCCTTTATCTCATGGTCATCCTTTGAAGAGACAGCATAGTGCAGGAGACGCAGATACCACAGCTTCACATACCGACTCCAGCCCAGTGATGGGTTGTGCAAGAGGAGGAGATGATTTATCTGATACCGATAGCAACTACTCAGTGGATTCTCTTTCTTGTGTCTATGCCAAAGCCTCTCTGACAGAACCACTGATACCAGAGGACCCTCCAGGAAAGCGGTACCTCCCAGAGTCAGAGAACTCTGAAAGTCACAACAACCAGATACCTGAGGACTCACTGGTTGAGAAGAGAGGACAGAGCTCAAAAGAAAGCCTAGAGGGCAGTCACCCAAGCAAAAAACATAGCCACCTGAAGACCAGAACTAAAGCTTCTGTGAGGGGCTTTCCCATACCCTCCTACAGTGGCCTTCTTGCTCAGACTCAGAGGAGCTTTTCCTTAGACAGCCTTATTGATGCTGATGGAGAATTGGAGAAAGATCAACAAGAGGAGCCTTTCCTTGATTCAACTGAGGAGATGCCCACAGAGATATTTTGGCGCATGCAGAACTCCATTCTGCCTGTAGTGGACCAGGAGGCAGTATGCAGACCTTGGCCCATCAGCCACAGAGCAGGGACAGGGCTAAATGCAATCCTGCCAGTGAGTAGTTCATTTTACCTTAATCCTCTGGTCCAGCCTGGTAAGGATCAGCCTGAGTCAGAGGTAGAGGCCAGTTACGCAGAACACTGTTTCCAAGACATACAGCTTTCAAGAGAGAGCTCTCTAGTATCCATGGATTCCTGGTTTTCCTGTGACTCTAAGATCAATCCTAGCAGCCCCCCTGGAATACAGGGTTCTTTACTTGTAAGTCCTGAAGTCCTGGAATTCCAGCCCTGTGGTGAAAAAAGACCTGGATACTTGCAGAATATTAAAGAACTAAAGCCACCAGGTGCAAAAACAGTTGTGCCAGATAGCTTGACACTGCCCCAACACAGTGCTGAGCTACCCTGCAACATAGGAGATGAGCACATAACCTCTTCTTCTGATATTTCCAAGTTGTTACGTTGGGGAACTCAAAGACATCTTCAGCCAGGAGCTAATAGATTCTTTCAGGGAAGAGGTAACCTTGATACAACCCAACAGGGAAACTCTGAAGTTTCTAATTCTAGTGAGTCTAGTGGCCCTGATGCCTCTGCCACCTCATTCATTTATGTGGGCAGCACCCATGAAGGGAACTGGGCTGCCCTTCAGCAAAAGTATGTTCTTGAACTCTCTCAACCTGCTTTGGAGGCTATTAGAAAGCCCAGGCCACCCTTCCCCTACCTGGAAGAAGACTGTAGTTCCCTGACTGAAAATTCTAGTAAAGGAGGAGATATGCAGCTGCCAGTTGTTTCTGGGATCTCTAGCAGTCCGAATTTTAATGACTTTCCAGTCCATCTCTCCCAAACCAGACATTTGAGAGCAGAGAAAGAACAGGACAGTTTGAGTGCCAAGCTGGAAAGTGCTTCAGATTTCTTTAGTAATAGTGAGAAAGAGGTAAGTTGTAATGGAGCTTATTCAGCTGACTTGGAATCACTGACTTCTGGATCTACAAATGCACAGGTTTGTACTGAAGAGAACAAGATAACATATTCCTTAAAAGAAGCTTGTGAAGCGGGACAGAAGAGCTCAAAAGAGTGCTGTCAGTGTAGCAGAAAACCTGGAGTGACAAGTTCCTCTGCTACATATGTATTCCAGAAGAATGCTTGTTGCAGGAATGTTACCCAGGCCACTAAAGCAGACCGTTGGCCCCAAGGCCAGTCTCCTCTCAGGAAAAATAGTTTAATTCAGCAAGGACAATTAAATCACAAAAACTACCACTCCCAACAGGAAGAGAAAGCAGATTACCAAAAGAGCTCTGTGGATATAGTTGGCAGACACACAGATGTTTCTGTTGCTCTTCCATCAGGTCCAGAACCATACCTCCACTCTCCTCCCAGAAATCGGTTTTCATCTTCCCCACAGCCACCTGTCTTGGAAACATTCTATGTGACCAAAAGCAGGGATGCCCTGACAGAAACTGCCTTAGAGATTCCAGCTTGCAGACAAGTCTGGGTGCCTTCTCCACCCCCCCGGGAAGCCTGGGGCTTTAGTCATAACCACCAAATCCTAAAGAAAACTTACCTGAACAATTTGCCCATGCTGATACAAAGCCAGAGTTCCAAGATTGCCTTTTCTCAACAGGTCACTGCTGAGAGGCCAGTTGATGTGAACCCCAAGGAAGTTACTAGCAAGTTAGGGGAATGTGCTGAAAATATTAAAGAAGAAAGCCATAATTCAGTTCATTTTCTTATTGCTCAAAACAGACATTTTCTCCCTTTTACTGGCACAGAAATATGTGAGTGTGAAAATGAAGTTGAAATTTTAAATAAAAAGCACAGTTTTCCAGTAGTTAATGAAAGAGAAAAGGCTGCTACACAATGCTGTTGTAATGTTTTTTCAGACAACGCTGGATCTGAGAAGCCTTTCCTTTTCATTTGTGAACCTGAGTCAAGTAGGAGAGAAGAGCAGGCTCAGATTCAGGCCCATGATATCAGCAGGCAAACTTCTTTCATGCCCCGGTCTGATTTCACCTGTAAAACCACTGATTTACACCTTGAGAAGGACATGCCAGGGGAAACATCTGTTTTTATGAAGTCCAGATCAGTACGTCATAGAGTAAGCAGTCCCGAGATTATAGCCCAGAATGAGTGTCTAACCCACAAGAGGGAGGAGAAAAGTGAAACTGGGCTCCTTGGAGAAGCTATCCATTCAAAGCTTAAGCTTTCATCGAGAAGGTGTACCAGTGAAACAGTGCCATCTGTTACATGCTATCAGGAAAGCCACCCCAGTGAATGTCAGGGTCCCAGAGGATCACATGAAATGTTAAACTCCAAAGAAGAACTTTTGGGAAAGAAACAATGTAAAGGAGTTAATAACGCTGATGAAATGGCTAGGCTAATTAGGAGTGTCATGCAACTGGAAAGTGGCATCTTAGAAATTGGATCCAAGAAGAATAAACAGTTTCATGCTTCCCACACACCAGGAGATAGTGAGGAGGTTGTGTCCTGGGACCAGAAGGACCAAGAGACTGCTGGCCATGCCCTGAGGCCAGGGAACTCTGGAAACCACTTGTCCTGTAAGAATCAATCATCTTCTCCAAGACAGGCAGATGATGTTGTCTTTAAGGACAGTGAAGCTGGGAAAATGGAGGCTGACAGAACCATTGGGAATAAGAAACAGGTCCCAAAAATCCTTCCAACCCCCTTCACATCAAAGGAATATATACAAGAGAGTCAGACTGTGGTAGAACATACACTCCCCGCTGGAGTAGACTGGTCCCTCAGGGACACATGTGATTTTTTAGGGAAAGGCGCAGCTTGCAAAGAGCCCACCAGTGCTGCTCTTCACCAAAGGAGAAGAAAAGCATTGTCTACAGCTCCATCCTTGTATCCACAGCCAGAGAGTTCTGGGAAGGAAGTCTCTCTGGTACAAGAATCAGCAAACTTCAAAGAACAGCCTTGGGGCTTGGGAAATCTTGAGGACCAGGAAACTATGGAAGTTCTTCAGGAAAGCCAAATTGCTAAATGCATAAGTAATTCCAAGCCAGAGGAACCAAGAGCTCAAGGTAAAGTTGAAGAAATGGCCTTTCAAATGGGAGAGGGCCTAAAGGACAAAAGTAATATGATCTCATTGACTGAGAAACATCCTGGCCCAAACCAGCATTGTGTATGCATGAATTTTAGACGGGAGACTGTCTCCTCACTACCAAGTCCTAAAAATTTTCCCACAGCCCTTTCTAATCAAGACGTGAACAATAACTTGTCCTTGCTTTCACCAAGGCTGCCAGGATGTTGTTTTCATGCCCCTGATATTGTAGGAATTTCTTTAGCTGACCACGTGTTAGATCCCACAATACTGAAAATTTCTGACAGTCCTGCAGAACATGGAGTAAGATGTGACAGCCAGAGTAGAGAGAATGAAAGCTCCCATCTGCAAGGAGACATTAAAGGGGGTGCCTCCATGGCATACTCAGTCCGTTGTGGGGATGTGAGGCCCAGGGTCTTGGGATTGCATGATCAGCATGATGCATCAGAGAGTGTTCTCCTGGGGGCAGAAGAGAGGGAAATAGCAAGCACGAGCCCCCAGAACCAAGGAGGAGACCTTGAAATCATTTCCTTGGGTTTGAGTGCTCAGGAAAGTTTTGGCAGTGAAACTGAGGCAGCTATACAAAAGGAAATACAGGCCATTTCTTTGAATACAGCTTCTAGGCAACTTGAAAAGAGGGTTAGCTTCTCCTTAGAAGAAGGTGATAACCAAGGCAGAGGAGCAAAGCAGAAGACACAGGAGGAGTCTGAGGACCTGGATCCTATCAATGGAACTTGCTCAGCAACTGTTTCTGTGCCAAGGGTGCCTGATCAAGAGCCCAGGCTGATGGAGACATCTGGCCATGCATCCATTTGCCTGGCTATCTTGGAGGAAATCAGACAGGCAAAGATGTGGAGAAAGCGCCCTCATGTCTTTGGGGCTGGAAGTACAGACCTTAATTACTGTGGAACTTCAGTAGAACCTGGATGTTCTTCAGCGGCTTCTGGCAGGACTTACTGTGAGCAAATGGACCAGTTAATGCCAGGCAGGTCTAGGAATGAGGTTGAAGCCCCAGAATGCCATGTGGCATCTCTCTCTACTACACCAGAACATCTGTTGGCTGGTGAAAGAAAAGCCCAAGCCACACCTCTCCATATAGATGGCTCTGGGCCTCTACCCAGCCCTGAAATGAACAGAGGGCCCCAGCTTCCTCCACAGTCTTCCTCTAATGCTGCACCTGTTCCAGACAAAAGATACTACCCTAGCGATCAAAGGCATTTCCAGGGAACAAGGGAAGGGTATACAGGTCACTGTAGCTCTTGTGGTATAATAGCAAAGAAGAAAGCATCCAGAACATTTTCCTCAGCTGGTGCTTTTATCTTAAACAGGCTTCTTCCTTCAGAAGCTGTGGAGGCAGACAGGATTGTGGGATCAGAGCGAGCAGTGCCTGCATTATCTTCTCAGGCTCCTCATGATAATCCTGGGCCAGTACTGTGTGGGCAGAGTCAGTCGGCCACAAGGCACACTGTAGAGAGTGTGTCTCCTGGCAGTCACACTAGCGGCCCAGAGCACCAGGAACCTGAGGCTATAGATAGTGCATATGGAGGAGGCTCAAGTAACTTCTTAGTTACTGCACAGGGAGGAACAACTGCTCACTTTGAAAATCAGTCTGTGATCTGTACTGTTGAGAATTCAAGCTTTTCAGAGACTAAGCAAGATCATGCTCAATGGCCTGAGGCTTCTACTGGCTTAGAAGATGAGAGAGCAAGTCCAGGACAACAGGCTGTTCTGCCTGGAGCCCCCAAAAATGCTGAACTGGATTTCCCAACACATCAGTGTGTGAGACTGAAGGAGAATGTTAGGGTTAGTCTGGTAGAAGCCCACAAAACTGACAGCAAAGATCTCAGGCCAGCTCCACTACTAGATCAGAGACCTGGGCCAGACCCTAGGGGAGATGAGGTTTCATGTGGAGGTTCAGAGGAAACTGCAAATTGCCTGGTCCCCTCTGGGAGCATAGAAGGCAGCAGGGCTCTCAGCACAGTGAAGGAGGCAAAAGAAAGCAGAATCTTTCCTTGCCAACAATCATGCTATCATCAGACCACCACTGTTCACACCTGTCATGGAGATGGTGACCTGGAGATAAATTCCCAGGCTGCTTCATGTCCTGTCTACCCACCTAACATTGTACCTTCCCATGTCCATGAAATAAGTGAGATGGGAGGGACCTCTTTCAAGAAAGCTGACATACTCTTAGCACATAACTGTGAGTCCAAAGGCATGGACCTTGGGCCAGCAGATGACAGCATGCTTGAGTCCCCTGTTGCAGCTGCTGTCCAATGGCCTACTCAAGGGTGCAACTCCCTCTGCACTTCCTGTGTTAGAACACATTGCCTCACCCAGTCAGCTACTGATAGGAGCTTAAGGACTGTAGGGTGTTCTGAGGAAGAGGCTGCTAAGAGGAAAGCTAGCATAGAACTTGAGGCTGCCCCTTGCCCTGCAGTCACATACTCTGAGCCACTGAGGAACCTCGGTGAACATTCTGTAGGTAACCACGATGCACAGGAGTCTCAGACCAAGCCAGAGTCACCTGCAAAAATGCAGGGACCATACACCCTGAGGTTAAGTGAAGCATTTGTTGGGAGTGAGCATGGACGCTTAGAAAATACCAAATGCCCTTCAGGAAAGCCACAACCTTCCACTGAATCCACGGATCCTCCAGCCAAGGTTATAGGGCAGCACAGCAGTAGTCCTCAGGATGATAGTCCTTGGGAAGATGAACAACAGAGAGACTCGGCTCCAGTAGGTGGTGAAGGCCTTCCCCAGGACAGGAATTCCCTACTCACTGATGAGGGTGGCTTGAATGGCTGTCACATTAGAGGTGCTGGAAGAGAAGAGGTGGCTGTGACCAAGTTTCCTGTGTCCCAGACACTCTTAACAGGCTTTGAAGACCCAGATTCTGTGCTAGCGGGGCACAGTGAAGTACCACAACCTGCTGCCAAGAGATCTGGTCAGCTTTACTCCAATGAAACGCAGCCACCTCCCCATCACAGGTGCTCACTTCCTGTGATTGCAGTCTTCTCTGGCCCTAAACATTCCAAGCCTCAGTTCTCTATGGTGAGCTCCTCTCGATCTCTTCAGGAGCTAAACACGAGGGTGGAGCCTCCTTCCCCTCCAGATGAGAATGTACAGAGGATTCACCAGGGCTATTCTTCAGAAAAAACAGTGACGGAAACACCTCTGAAGACTGAGAAGTCCTGTCCAACAGCCCCATGTAACTTGAATGATGGCCCTACTCACCACATGGCACTGAAAGGTGCCATTCCTCCTTACCCGCTGTCTTCCACAGTGTCTTGCATGCCAACCCCCAATTTCATGAACAGTTGGGTGTCTGGAACTTTGGCTCCACAGGGAAAGCCAGAGAAACTGAGTGCCCAGGTTAGGTCAGAGAATGGACAGGTAGACAAAGGAATGTTGTACTTGGGCTCTAGCGGTAATTCTGACATCCACCCTGAGGGGCCTGTGCACATTGGCTGGAAGCATTATGTGTTGGGCAGGGCAGTTGATGTCTCCTGTAGCCCAAAAACCCATGGTCCAATGCCATCAAATGTAGCCTGGTGCTCCAGTATGGACAATGGCTTAGGAGATAAGAAACCCCCCTTTTCCTCCCACCTCACCACTTATAGCCAAATCCAGGACCTGTTGTGCACACACAGAAGCACTGACAATGTACAGGATTCCAATGAGGCCTGGAACTTATGGGGCGCCTCACTTGCCTTGGGGGACATTCTGAGCAGTCCTGACAAGATACCCCAGTTTAAAGGTCCAACTGATGAAGTAGGCTGTCTGAAAAGTGAGCTCCCTTTGACTGATGGAAGTTCTGTAGGTGCAGTGGATGAGATTGTGCTGCTGTATCCATCTGAAACTGGCAACCCTCTGGCACAGGCCATGATGAACACCTATGAACAGGGCACACAGACCCATGGCTGCCTGCTCCACCAGAGCTGTGCTAATGTCTTCTCTGCTCAGCCTGACACCAGTGTGGTATCACCCTGTGACCTGGCCTCCTTGGCCAGCATGCACAACCTATCTCTCCACCTCTCACAGCTCTTGCATAGCACCTCAGAGCTACTTGGAAGTCTGTCCCAGCCCAGTGTGGCCAAGGAACAGAACACCAAGAGGGACCCCACAGTTGGGGCCCTACAGGCCCTCAGGATGAACACTGGGACTCAGACCAGTGTGGACAAGGACAGCCAGACTGATCTGGCCTCACCGCCTCTGCACCTCCAGGCACCAGAGGCCAAAACTCAGGAAGTCAGTGTAATCCTTGAAATGCTGAGCTCAGACACCGCACCAGTTTCTCAAGAAAAGGGAGATGTCATAGCCCTTGAGGAGAGAGGTGCAGAAGAGATGTCATGGGGAGCCACTGTGCCTTCCTATCTTCATGAAAGTGCCCACTATAAACTGAGAAGCCCTCCAGTGTCTTCATCCGACTTGAGGTTTCAGAAAGCTCCTCAAGAGCAGAACTTCCCTTGTCTTGATGCCTTCCAGCCTGAGGACTCCTCCTTGGTTGTCAACAGCCCTAGCCTCAGCACCTCTCATACCCCAGGGCCCTTCCCCAATGCCTCAGAGCCCACCCAAGAGTCTCAGGTCCAGAGGAAGCTGTGCCCCACAAGCACCTTGTTGGTGGACAGGGCATCCTCTCCAATCCTCACACTTAGTGCCAACACCCAAGAGCCGGGTCCACTCCCAGGCCTTTTGACTCTTTCAGCTCCCTCAGTTTGCCCTCTGGAAGATCACCAGAAGCTTAACTTCAGCCCAAGACCTCCAGAAGACAATTGTTCTCAAATAACTCATGAGCTATGTGGCTTCCAGACAGTAGAGGCTCTGGATGAAGGAGGCAGTAGTGGGAAGTCATTCCTGGGATTAAGGCCCTCAGGCAGCCCACCACAAAACCCAGGGGTCCAAGTTAGCTTCTCAGCACAGCCTGTTCAGCAGCCTCAGCCCAGGACCACTGCTGGAGGCCAAAGCAGCCCACCACTTCCACCCCCAAGGCACTGCAGCCAGAGGCTGACGGAGAGCTTTGTGTCTGAAGAGGCAGCTTCCCCAGAGCATGGCCTACTGAGCAGTCATTGGCAGAGCAGGCTTGAAAATGGGGGTGAGTGTTTGGCACCTCCAGTGGAGCCACAACTCACTGCAGATCTCTCCTCATCATGGAAAGGCCCCCAACACCTTAGTCCCTGTCCTGGTGCTGAGTTGACTGACCCTGCAGGGATGCTAGGGTCTACTACTAGCTCACCTCAGGCCTGTGAACTTCAGGAAATGTTGCGTCCCAGTTCCCAGATGTGTGTAGCCCCAGAAGCCCAGCATTGCAGGCTAAGGGAGCTCCCCATGCACAACAAATTTAGTAACTGGTACGGGGTTCAACACAGCTCTCCTAGGGACCTAGGTGTGAATAAAATGTTGGAGGCCAGCTCTGATCTCAGCTCTGGAGAGCAGAGGCAAATGCTCCCGCAACCTCATGACCAGCGCCTGGATCCTGACTGGTCCCCAAGAGAGCAGATCTCCCTGCAAGTTGGAGCCCAGAGTACCCCACTCAGTGTAGAACTCACAGAAGCAAAGCTGCACCATGGCTTCGGGGAAGCGGATGCCCTGCTGCAGGTGCTGCAGCGAGGGACAGGAGCGGCGCTTGCTCCAGATGAGGCTGTGATGTCCACCTGGAAGGAGCTCCATGCACGGTAAGTCCTGTTGGAAGAGCAGGAGAGGGGAAGAGAATTTAGGGAAGCTGACTGCAGCCCCTTTTGCCCTGGCTCATCTCGGCATCTTCAGGGGTTGGAGGTAAAACATCAGGTAAGTGCACTTAGTGCCAGCTCAGTGAGTCTGTGTTGTCTCAGGCAAAGACAAGCCACTGAGACTCTCAGGAGTGAGCAGGCTGAGCAACTTCAGAACTCCCGCTGGACACGAAGCCTGAGTCTCCAGAAGCGGTTGAGCCTCCTGCCTAATAGGATTTCCCCCTCCTGGGACCTAGACTTGCCCAGCAAGCGCCGAGAATACTTGCAGCAGTTGAGGAAGGATGTTGTGGAAACTACCAGGTAATGGGATTCAGAACCTGCAGGAAGGGGCGCTGTGGTAGGGAAGGGGCTGTTGGGAGCTAGAGTTGGTGTCTGGGAAGTTCTGTGCCTGTGGACAGTGGAGGTGGGTGTGGCAAACTGGTGCAATGGCAAAGAATAGGATGCAGAAGGAGTGGGGAGCTATAGGAAAGGTGGATGGGGTAGAGTTGGATGAGCCCTTCAAGAAGGTGGGGAGTTGCCTGTGATTCAGGCAGGGCTGACTCCATCCACCATGTTAGAAGCTATCCTTTGACCCTGTAATTTCTACAGAAGCCCAGAGTCAGCACTGAGTTCCACTCACTCACCCACTGACATGGAGCAGATGCTGCATAACTATCAGCAGGCCCGGGAGGAGGCCAAGCTGGAGATTTCCCGGGCACAGGAGCAGCTGCGGAAGCGGACTACACAGGAGAAGCTTCGAATCCGCCAACAGATCATCTCCCAGCTACTGAGGGTGAGGAGTGGGGTGAGCCTCAACTTCAGGATAGGTCCAGAATCTAGGCAGACACAACCTAAGGCAGCATCACCATAGCCACTCTGAGCCCGCTGAGTGCACCTCCGAGGAGAGCATGGCTGCCCTCCTTGGCTGGGCCTATTGTCCCTCTGCACCCTCATCAGATCAACACCATCCCTGTGCCCAGCTCTTTGAGCAAGAGGCTGTGGTGTACAGTGATGTGCACAGGGTGTGGAGGGCAGTAGGTGGAGGTGGGGTAGGGTCCATGGAGCATCAGAAGCTGGCTGATGATGACCTGATCTTCCAGGAAGAGGAAAAACTACACGCGCTGGCCAACTCCAGCTCCCCCTGCACCAGCTCCAACGGCAGCCTCTCCTCTGGTGTCACCTCTGGTTATAATAGCAGCCCAGCCCTGTCAGGCCAGCTCCAGTCCCCAGAGAGTGCGGTGAGTAGGCAGATGTGAACAAGCTGGGGACCAGGGCTGCTGCGACAGGAGACTTGGCAGGACCCAGGCCTCCTGGATCCCTACTGACAAGAACCCTTCTCATGGTCTCACCTTTAGCCTTGCCTCCCTCTCCCTCTCCCTCTATTCAGCCATTCTTTCAAGTGTTTATATTTTTAAACACTCTCTGTCTCTCTCTCTCTCTCTCTCTCTCTCTCTCTCTCTCTCTCTCTCTCTCTCTCTCTGTCTCTCTCTGTTATGGCCAGCTCAGCCTGCCCTGGGGGTGGGGGCTGACGTAGCATGTGTTGCTGGGGGCCGCCCCTCTGGTTTCCTAAGCAGGTGTTTTCTTTGTTTATTTGTTTTTACTGTACCAGGGATTGAACTCTGGACCTGCGCTTGCCAGGCAAGTGCTTATGCTACTGAGCTATCTCCCCAGCCCAGAATTTTTTAAATTAGCTCTTGTGCAAAACTTTATTAAGTTGACCAAAATTAGCCAAATGATGCCAGATATTGGCAGAACTTTGAGGATGCAGGAGCTATGCTTGCATAGGTTATAAGGGAACATATACAGAATTGATTGATTGATTTTTGAAAGAAGGTCTCACTAGTTTAAGCTGGACTTGAGCTCACTTTGCAATGATCCTCCTGCCTCAGCTTCCTGGGCACTGTGATTACAGGTGTAAAATAGTATTTGAAATAGATTCTGGGGAGTATAATTTAATGGAATCATATCTATTGATTTCACTGTTCTGGTTATTCTAGCTTACTCATTTGGACTTTGTTCATCTTGAGTCCTAAGCCCTGTTAACATGCACCATCTTTTTAAAATGAATTCTTCCTCACCTCAAGTCACATATTTTTGTTGTTATTATAATTCACTGGCCTTTAGTATATATTCATAGAGTTGTACATTCAGTACCATAGTCAAATTTATTTATTTATTTACTTATTTATTTTGGTACTAGGGATAGAATTCAGGACTTCGCACTTGCCAGGCAAGCGCTTAGGCCACTGGACTATATCCCCAGCCCGCATAGTCAGTTTTAAAACATTTTTCTTCACCTCCTCAGAAAGAAACTACATCATTACCTGTTCTTCCCCATATTTACCCTCTCTCAGCCCTAGGCAGACACTAATTTCTTTTCTGTCTCTATGGATTTGCCTTTTCTCAGTATCTTTGTATACATGGAATCATATAATATGATGTGATTCATATTATGTCTTGCTTCTCTCTCTTAGAATGATGTTTTTGGGTTATATGAGTTTCCTAGGATCACTGCAACGAATTCTCACAAACTGGGTGGTTTACAAAGAAGAAATATATTCTCTCATAGTTCTGGAAGCCACAGATCTGAAATTCCGCTGTCTGTCTGTCTGTCTGTCTTTCTTTCTTTATTTCTTTTTTTCTTTCTTTCTTCTTTCTTTTTCTTTCCTTCCTCCCTCCCTCCCTTCCTTCCTTCCTTAATGTATTTGGTACAAGGTCTCAACGCAGCTCAGACTCATAGTGATCCTCCTGTTTCCAGCCTCCCCATCATTGGGATTACAGGTGTGGTCCAACATGCCCAGACTTTGTTGCAGGCTCAGGACACACTGGGGCAGGGCCAGTAGGACATGCAGGAATGGGGATCAAATCCTGGTCCCTGTGCTTGCCAAAACAGGCACTTAATCCACTGAGCTATCTCACTGGCCCTCCGGTAGCCTTCTTCTTGTGTCTGGGTATTCTCATGGCTCTCCCAGTGTCATCAGTCATCAGATGTGAGGCTCTGATAAAATGATACTTTTACTGGAAAGAATTCAACCTACAAGGATTCATTCAGGTTATAGCATTTATCAGAACTTCATTCCTTTTCATGCCCAAATAATTTTCCATTGTGTGGATGAGCATGGTGGTGCATGCCTATAATCCCAGCACTCTGGAAGACTGAGGCAGATGGATCATAAATTTAAACTTAGTGTGGGCAATCTAGCAATTTTATTTCTTAAAATAAAACATAAATGGGGATGTAATTGCGTATGAATGAAAGCCCTGCATTCAATCCCAATGCCCCCCGGCTCCA
>PVKN010013380.1:0-19972 GCA_004027915.1 Capromys pilorides | reverse complement strand
AAAAAATAAGTAAATAAACGGGTGAGAGGAAGAAGAGAAGAAAGGTAAAAAAGAGGGAAAAATCATGTATGTATATATCCAGGGTAGCTAAGATGATTATATTGTTAATTGCTATCAGGTTTCTGAAGGTAGCAGTTAGTGCTTAAAATTTTTACTTTGTGCAATTTTACATGCTTATATCTGGTAATCTGATAATGTTCAATATAACAACCAATGTTGAATACCTATGATCTTGGATTTTTTTGAAATTGTATATCATTTGTAATATCTTTTTCTATTATTTTTCTATTCTTTAAAAAAAAAAAACTAGGGAGATAGCTCCATGGCACAAGTGCCTGCCTGGCAAGTGCAAGGTTGAAAGTTCGAACCCCGGTCCCACAAAAAAAAAATTAAAAAATAAAAATAAAAATAAATAAATAAATAAATAAATAAAAGTCATGAAGAGGCATAAAAGGTTGATTCTTTCTAAGACACAATACCTATAAAGCAGACATCATCGGTCCCTTTCATGCAACACTCACTTGAAACTGAAATTCAAAAACCTTTGTGTCGAAGTTGTTTCCTATTTTCCTACAGAAAGTAATTTCTGCCCTGCAACCCACTTTATCCCCTTATTCTAGGATGATTTTGTTCAGCACTGGAGACTGAACCAAGAATCTCCACATTGAAATCCATCCCCAGCCACACCACCTCCTTCCTGAAGCAAGGTCTCACTAAGTTGCTCACTGTGTTGCTAAATTGCTTAGGGTGGGCTCAAATTGCAGATCCTCCTACCTCACTCACCGAAAATGCTGAGATTACAGGAATAGCACCACCATGCAAACCCTACGGTGATTTTAAACTCTGTCTCAAGTCATTTTCATGAGAAATGATTGATGAAATAATTCATGTAGTATCAATAAAAGATGTCAGTCAGAGATTACTGTATATCTGTCATATTAAAAATACGCCAGGCATACCAGACTTCTTTTTTTTAACCAATAGCTACTTGATTTTCTATTAAAAAAGAAAACCCCCTTCACTGTCCCAACTGTGATGTTTGAGCTGAACTAACTGATGTCCTCAGGTTCGAGAGGAATTTGAGCTGGGTACAGAGACACATACCTGGAATCTTGGCTACTAGTGGAAAATCTCAAATTTGAGGGTGGCCTAGGCCACATAATGATACTCTGTCTTAAAATAAAAAGTAAAATGGGCTAGGATGTAGCTTACTTGTAGAGTCTCCCTGGGTTTAATCCTCAGAAGTATACGGGGGTGGGGGCAGACACCTTTTAAAGCAAATGTTGGCCAAGATGTAGAGCAATAAGTGAGATACAATCAGTCAGTTGAAGTTACCAAACCTGAGTGGTCACTCAAAGCACCCAGTTTCATTCAACCCTGGCAATTACTCCGAGTTGGGCACCTAACATGAAGGAACCAATGGTAGCTATTCCAAGAACTTTGGTTAATATTCAGGGACAGAGGCCTATTTATTTTTGTGTTACTTGGATAAATACATAACATGTTCCATTTTTTACCTCATTTGATTATTGCCGGCCTGAGACTTAAAGTGAGATAGAAGAAGCAAAGCTGAGAGCAAAACCAAGGCAAATTCCTGACAACTTTGTTAGACAATGTGGGTGAAGACATGTGTGAAAGCAAATGCCCCTAGACTGCATGCTCACAAACAGTTATTCATTTTGTGCATAAGTTTTTTGAGTTTCTTTTAGTACAACCACAGGCCCTAAATGCCAAGTAATGGATAATTCTGTAACCTGCAGTGCAGGGTAGACATTCACTATGCTTAAGTTCCTACAAACTTGAATTTAGGAGAAAATGAGGGGCTGTGAAGAAAGCATCTTTTTCTAGCTGTGGTTTATAGGACACTATTGTATTGCCTGCTTCCAAGATAAGTGAAGAAATTAAATAGACTATTTGTGAACACCTCTGAATAAGAAAAAAAAAACTTGTACTTTATTGTCACTAAAAAAGAATTTGGAATCGGTGCAGTCAGCATTATACATTTTGGTTGTTAGGCCACTCAAGCCTGGCAATTTCATTTTAGAAGATCAATTGTGCTCCACTACTGCTCCTAGGCTACAGCTTGGCCAATTTTTACTTTAAAGGGCATTGTATGGCAAAGATCCAGAAGCTCTCACAGCAAAAGCTGAATGCTAATGGAATTGTTGTGATTTAAAACTGTGAAACACAATCTATTTTTCAATGGAGGAAATAAGAACCATGACCACAAATATTTCCAGTTTCTTAACTCAACCTTGAAGGATATTTTTGCATTTTTGTTCATTATTTAATGATGAGAGACACTGTAAAAGAATGTGGGGTAGTGACTGAGTATCTGGTTAGGAAACCCGAGTTCAAGTTTTGGAGATGTCACCTACTAGCTGAGCAACCAGAATATGAGCATTAAATTATAAAATAATATTAAATGAGATGATGCTTATAACACGTTTTGTCTTAAGTCTGGAACACAGAAAGTGCTCAGTGAATGGATGCCATTATCATTCTTAATATTGGTAATAATGCTAGAAAAAATAGAACTACTAGTAGTAGAATATTAACTGCCCACTTTGGTTTCCGTGATGAGCGTTTGCCTGTATTGTATTTTCTTTTTCCTTCCTATTTTCCCTTTTCACTACCTCAATATTTCCCTCTTACCTTCCTCCCTCATTTTTCCCCCTTTCTCTCTATTTTATTTCTTTCCTTTCTGTAAAGTGCAAATATCAAGGATGAAGCTGTTCCAGAAAAAAATCTCAGGTCTAATCCAGATTATCCTTATTTCTCAAAGAACAAGGATTTTTTCAGAAAAAAATAAGTATAACTCACTTTTCTAAGAAATGGAAGTAAATTTCCTACTCTGGGTCACTGATGCTAAATATCCAAAACTCTATCAATAAATGGAAAGCATATTTTTAAGACATACCTTCCATTTGGGGGTGCAAATGTACAGAAAAAATTTCCTAGTATAGAAAGAGTGACATTTCCTAACTGGGAAGGTTTTTGGTTAAAAAGAAATCCAATCTGTAACGCTTACCTTCAAATTTATTGCGTGCTTACTAAATAGTATAACTTTAAAGAATATTTTTTACATCAGTTTACATCAGGTAACAAAAGTTCATTGAATAATCCTCAGGATTTTTTTTAACGTTATGGCCAGCTCAGCCTGCCCTGGGGGTGGGGTTCATGCAGCATGTGGTGCTGGGGATCGAACTATCTCCCTGTGGTTGCCTAAGGTTGCCTAAGCTTGCCTAAGTAGGAACTTTAGACCATTGAGCTATCTCACCAGCCCCTCAGAATTCTTATAAAAGAAATATAACTTTGCAATACAGGAGAGAGTTATTCCCATTCTTTGTAAAATAGACTGCAAAGGGGCATAGTTATAAGGGAAAGAATTTTGAAAATGCTTGGAACCATCCAAGCATGATTATTTGGACCAGGACGGTAGAACCAGGAAGAAGAAAAGTTGTTGAGAAAATAGTTTGTAGGCAAGTAGGACTCGCAGATGAATCATACATGAGGAATGGTGCAGGAAGAGAAGTAAAGAAACTCTATGTGTGTATGCTAAATGATTCAAATGATTGTAATGTCACTTCTTAAAATGGAAACACTTATGTTGGAAGTAAATGTTTGCAAATGTGGCTGGAGATAGTGACATTCCAAACAAAAGACGCACCATGAACCAAGAATGAAGGTTTCAAGGAGCCTCGTTTCTATGAAAGCAGAATGTGTTTGAAGTGGAGGTTAATGGGGGAACTAGGTAGGGATGGGCAGAGAGACAGACACAGCTGGAACTGTTGCCATGAACATGAACGTGTTACCTAGAGTGTACCTGACCATTTGGGTAGGAGTGGAGTTATGAACCATGCGAGGGTTAAAGAAACTAGCCTTGTGTAACATAAATCAATTGAGACACACAAAAGGAGCAGCATAGGAATTGGTCATACAGTTAGGATTCATACCATAGGTTGATAAACTAAACAACAAGTACATTTGGGTGATAGAACAAGATGTAAATACTAATAGAACACATAAAAGAACAAAAATAATGCGAATAATAAAAGTCTGAAGAGGAAGAGTGAATGCAGAGGACTCGCCTGTTTTTTGCAAGTGTTCTGAGAACTCATTTAACCCTCATGAAGCACTTTGGGGATGCCTGTGCTATTCTTGCCATAATGCAGATGAGGAAACTGAGGCCTGATGTGCTGAGACCTTGTGCCAAATCCTATCTAGCTACTGAGTGGTAGAGATAGGAGTTAAATGTAGTTGTTTGGTTTTAGAGTCTACAACTTTGGCTCATTATTCATCCAGAAAACAAGTTTCTGAAGAAAAGTAAACTTTACAACAGGGAGCTATTTGTGCTGAATAAAACTGAAGCATGGGGTTAAAAGGCTTCCTTTCCATGTTCTCAAGTGGGGAAGCCATATTTACCTGAAGTTCAGTCACCAATGCAGATTTTTTTGTTTTGTTTTGTATTTAGTATGGAGTCTACAGTGTCTCACTACACAGATCAGACGCAGAAAAATCTTCCTGTTTTCAGCCTCACAAGTGTTGGGATTACAGGTGCGCACCACCACGCCCAGTCTTAGTCACTATCTCAGTGGCCCTGGGGGCAGGGCTAGCACAGCACACAGGGATTGAACCCTGGTCCCTGTGTCTGCCTAAGCAGGAGCTTTAATCCGCTGAGCTCTCTGGCCAGCCCAATGAAGTTTTTATCTAACTTTTCTGATTCCTACTAAAGCTCTTTCCAGCATAATTAAATCAAGCATATTTTATCCAAATTTTCTGTTGTTACAAAATTATTTTGATAACACTCACTATTTTCAACACTTCTCTTCACCAGCGTATGGATAAGGACAATCTGGAACTATAATTACAAAACTGTACTGCTGATTAGGTTTGTGGCTTTCGTATCTGAAATGATTTGTTACTATTTCTCTTTCTACTTTTATGCACTTATTGATTTTTATTTGTGGATTTGTATTAAGTTGCTAAGCAGTATAGAGTCATTTTTATAATAAAAGGAAAAGTGGAGTGAGGCTAGGGATGAGGAAACACACCAACCATGAAAGTTATGTGTTTTGGTTTTACAAATGTTTAATCTCCAATCTTGAAAAAATGTATTTCTAGTTTACAACTATTAATTATATGTAAAAATGTAATAACTGTGTCTCAGTTACTCTTCTTTTGATGCTTGGACAAATACCCGACACCCAAAATGAAGGAAGAAAAGGTTTATTCAGCTCACAGTTACTGGAGGTTTCAGTCCATATTCGGCTGGCCCAAGGTTGAGTGGAACAAGGTGGAGAGAACCCAGTTCAAGGCAGCAGGACAGCAACAAATGGCGACAGAGGCACCCGCCCAACCAGGGCAACAGAGGGCGACAAGAGAGACAGTCTGTTTCTCTGTCTCTCTTATATTACATTCAGGCTCTCTGCCTCAGGATATCCACCTCAGACCACACCCATAATCCCAGCAGTACTAAAACACATAATCCAAGTGGATCATGAGTTAGTCTCAAACTCTAGGAGTCCCCGCCCCAGGATTGCATGAAGTTTTGGGGGACAACTAGACACAAACCATAACAAATTGTCAATTTTTAGATCAATTACTTGTGAAAATTTAAATATTGCATCATCTCTTATTGTGGCACATTTACAAACTGATATAATAATAGAAAAGCCCTGTATAGAAATAATGTGCCAAAATATCAACTTACCATTGTTTTGTGCATAATGGATTTTATAAAGAGGTATAAGTAGAAGTTCTTTGAAAACTTCAGTCCTTAGGAGAGTGAAAATAATGATGCTTTGAAAGAAAACAGGGTAACAGAAATTATAATAAAAGGCCAAGGACTGAGGGTCTAGTTCTAGCTCTGCGACTGACCTTGGAAGAGCGTGACCAATCCATGACTCTGAGTTTGTGCTTCCGCAATAAGAACGGTGTTGCTAGGTGGTCTCCATGCGCTGGCTGAATGTGTATGTTTGTCTCTCTGCTACCCACAAGGAATAACAGAAAATAAAATGTTGTTAGGTTCTAAAAGAATAGTAGAAGAAATAAAAAGAATGCAGGCAAAGCCAAACTTTGGGAGCCTGAATGGCAATTAGATGTGAGGACGGTGCAGGCCGGGGTACAAGGAGCAAGGTGGTTCTTGCTGCAGAGCGTGGGCAGGCTTGGGAATGCTCGGCCCAGATTCACTTTGAAGAATTAAGGATCTAGGGAGAAGTTGAATTAGTTGAAATTTTTAAATTAATAGTTGTGTCCGTAGATTTTCTTTCCTTATCTATTTTTCTAAGCCACTAAATCCTGCTTACTCAGGACAGAACTGGAAGTTTGCCTTTTGAAGGATTTAAACAAAAATGTAAACCTTCTAATCTTAAGTAATCAGGTACAAATGACACTGAAGGTTAGGAGCCAATGCACTTAATTAAAAGTTTACATACTAAGTTATCAAACCTGCAGCACCCACATATTACACAAAATACTTCCTTTAAAGATTTCGCTGTCAATCAAAACCCATGAAATTGCCAGTATAAAACCATTTTTAACCTGTGATTTTATAGGGTTCACCATAACACAACTGTAGACAAGAAATTCCTCAGACTGGAAGAATGTGAATTATTAGGTTGAAACAAGTCCTAAGATTCCATACATTGTTTTAAAAAGATTCAGTCTGTGAAATGTCAGAACACCATAGATAGAGAAATATCCTAAAAATCTTTGAGAGATGGTTAAAAAAATCAGAACATATGACACACAGACTTCTTAAGTACAACACTAGAAACTAGAAGGCAGTGGCACTGAACCTTAAAAGCCATGAAGAAAAATTATTTCTATCATGAAAGCCTATAGCCAGCCCAACTATTAATCATTTATCTCATTAATATGTGAGAATATAATTATTTTTGAGATATGGGCTCAAGACACCTATCTCTTGAGAATCTTTCTCAGGAGGTGGTTGTATAGTATTTTCCACTGAAATGAGGAAAATCTAGAAGGAAGGAGAGCTTGAGGATATTAATGAGAAGCCTGAAGAAGACAATTACTTAATGCCTAGTCACGTAAAGTCTCATTGAAACAGGAAAATACAAGCTACAGAAGGTATAATTCGAAAATCAAATAATACCTTTAAAACTTATTAGGTGAAAGTTTTAATTTTGATGAGTCAGGAGATAAATTAATGATTGGTATATGGGAAACTAAAAGGATAAAAATGAAGGCAAATATAAAGCCCAGGAAAAACAAAAATTCTATTACAAATAAAATGCAGTTAGGATTATATGAATGTTCTCTGTATAATATGTACAGAATATGGATAGTATTAATTATGTGCACACTGGTTAGTTCCAAGTGGTAAGATATCTCTGTTGGGGTAATAGGAAGAAAGGAAGAGTGTATGGGTATTCTCTAGGAAGAGAAGGTGACAGGGCAGGGGTACACAAAGCTGAATTCTCACCTTTCATAACTGGACATGCATAGACAGCATCAGTCTTAGTTATTTTGTCTCATTGCTGAGACAAAATACTCAGTGTTCAAAGGTAAAGGAGCGCAGATGTCTTTGGCTCACATTTTACAAAGGTTTCATTCCATAATCAGCTGGCTCCAACATAAGCATAGCTCGACAAGGGGCCAGCACAGAGAAGAAGCAGTTCGTGGCAGGTAGATGACAGCAAAAGCAAGAAAGCAAGGGACAAGACAAGCCTTCTTCTTGTCTCCAAGCTACCAGGGATTAGGGCAGATCCAAAACAGTGAATTGCTTTATCAATCCCCTATCCTTAATTCTAGTATTGCATCATGAATCAGTCACATACTATGTTCAGCCACCTCTGAAAAAGTCCCACCTGTGACTGCATGAGGCTTTGGGGGACATCTAGACACAAGCTATAACAATATCTAAGGTTAAAGAACCAGAACAGTGATAAACCATGCTCCTTGAAAGTATAAACTTAAATACCAAAATACATAACTGAAAATGTCACAGTGGTAGCCCAACAGTGGAGAGAAGTGGAATAGGATTGGCTAGATCATGATTCTACTTTTTTTATGCATCCAGTAATGTTTGATTTTTAAAATATACACAATGCACATATTTGTCTTCGAGCAGATCTAGTTTGGTTTAATCAGTTTCCATGCATCTAGAAGTTAACAATCATAACCACAAAGATTTTGATGAAATACTAGGACAAAAAATATATTTTTGAAAATAAAAGGATTCTACAGAAATCAGCTTAGCAAATTCTGCCTTTCTTTTTCCTTTTAATGTTTACCAGGTGATAGCTGAGTAGCTGGACAATCCTGAAACTAGATGCTGAACTAAACTAACAGCCAGTTCCTCTTCTTCATCACCTGCTTCCTCAGTAGTCCAGGTTGGTGAAATTTAGCTAAGGTTAGAATCTGTCATCTATTCTAGAGTCAATTTGTGCTTATTGTAGGGCAATGGACTTATTCACTGTTTACCCAAATTGCAAATGATGATCTAGGAAGACTTAAATTTATTTTGTGACCTCACGTAACTTCCTTACTAGCTGTTCCTGACAGTTCATCCAGGAAGCCCCTTGGATTACCTACATTCTCAAAATAATTTCCCCTTTGGAAGGACACACCACAACCTTTGCCGCAACACCTTATTCTTAGAACAGCGTATTACAAAGATAATAATTCATAAGGGCCCCAGACTATGTGCTCTATCTTCTTTCACCTCTATGAACACCAGCTGACTTGTATCATTGGTGCTTATACAACTTTCTAATCCTTTAAGCCAAGTTCAATCATGTGTTCTAATTATTTTCTACATGAGTGATTTCTGTACGTTTTTTTAATTGTACTGAATGCATATTCACTCTTGTTTCAAATTTATTTACTGGCAGCTTCACGAAGCATTATTGGCCTTGCCTTCTGGTTAGAATGACTACAAATAACGTACTCTAGAAGAGGTTTCTAAGACGTGCTGCTCATTTTAACCTAAATGACACTCTGGTAATACAATCAACACTGACTTTTTTCAAAGTACACTCAAAGCTTGCAATTTCTTTTGTAGACGATAAGGTAGACTAATCTATATTAAGGAGAAGGTATTCTCCACACACACCTCTGCTCTAGAGATTATCTTAGACTCCTTTATGACCTTCTCAAATAAAACTTGCTGGCAAGAAGCAATCCTCCCTCAAAAGAAGAAAATGAAGAAGTTACTGTTTGTTTCAGTATATCCATTTTCTGTATTTGGACATATGGAAGTTTTTGTAAAAGAAAGAGCCAAGCTGAAACATATTTTTTCTTCCTCCCTCCCTCCCTTCTTCCCTCCCTCCCTCCCTTCCTTCCTTCCTTTTCTATTTCTCTCTTTCTTTTTCTTTTCTTTCTTTCAAATTCCAAATTCATTAAAATTGGTTTACTACAAACAAAAATTATGTGGAAAGGTGGTCACAGGCACAGGTGTCAGCTGATGGATTAGGCTGAGGACCGAAAGGCCGACTGAGGGAAGGGAGGAGAGGGACAGGACGTGCCTCTGGGTCGTCAAGTGCACTGCAGGCTCGCTGACTACCTTCCCAGCCATTTCTGCACACTAACTCACTGTAAGAGTAGCAAGCTCTAAGGTAACCTGAGATTTCACCACAACATTTTTAAAAGAACACTTTATGGCTGTGAAAAACGAGAGAAAGAAAAACCACTTGGGCAAAAGTCAGTTATGGAACTGCGAGGGCCATGTTTTCGCATTAATACAGCATTCTTGGTCAGAAAAGAAAAAGAATAGAGGAAGGTACAAAATAGGAAAGGAAAAGGGCTTGTCAAGACATTTTGGGTGAAAAAAATAGGAACAATGGCTCACAAGGTCTAAGTGTATACATGCGTGTGACAGTGGGGCAGGTTCTCTGAAGTAAGAATTGACCTAAAGAACCTGGAATCCGTAGTTACTACTTACAAAGCAATATGAAAATTAGAATATAAGACTACACTTGTTTGAAGACCAAAGTATCATTTTGTACAGTATCTTTTAAAGGGCACTTTAAGAAAGGCCCATATCAAAATCCAATGCTTTTTTTTTTATTTGAAATAGTCTCTGTGAAATGAATTTTATGAATAAGTTACAAGTAAAATGACTTGTCTTACTTTGTTTAGATGACTCAAAGCCCATTTCTCCTCGTGAGTGTGGTCCCTGTACTATGATGCCAGCAAAATTTACCAGCACAATGACTGGTGAATATAGTATAACTTACAAAAGTTTCGATTCCCTTGCCAAAATCCAAGAAGGCATTAGCTTATCTAGATAGCTTTTTTTCTATACTTGCTCTTAATGACCACAAAAGCGGAGACTGTCAGAATTTCTATAATACATCCAAGAAGACAGAATCTATTTTACTTAGGCATTGCCTACTAAATCCTGTCTCAGCAAGGTGTAAAAATTAGACATAAATTACAATTTGAAAAAAAGAAAAAGGATTTTAGAAACTTGTTAAGCTATTTTTTAAGTCACCATGTAATAATTAACGATACATTGTAAAAACTAGAAAGGAAATTATGTTGGAGGACTAAGGAAAAAAATAGCACTACAAAGACAGGCATAAATATAGATAGGTTGACGGGAAATAAAACCCACCTCTACTTAGATGCTATTATGTTCTTAACTTTGGGTTCTGGAGACCACAACGCCTTAATCGCTGCACACAGAGCAGCGCCATCTGGTGACAGCATGAACAAAAACCACAATTAGGGCTGATTAAATCTGCATGCATTCTACAGCCAGAGATGGAAGAGGAAGAGGCAGCAACGTCGTTCTCTCCTACTCTTCTCTGCTCCCCTCTCTCTGTCATCCACAATTTAATTCTAAAACAACCTTGTCCAATTCAGCTTTCTTCCTATCAACAGATTTTTATCACATTCAGTTTTTTAAAAATCAGGCTTGCTTCTTTTTTCGCAAGGCAAGTATATTTTGAAGTACTTTCAAAGCTTAAAACATTCTCCAAGATATTTTCATTATCTCTTAATGAAAGTCGTTCTTTCTCCATTATGAAGAAAAAGCAAGTTCAGTGTTTTAAAGATTTTTTTTCTACTTAGATATAGAACTCAGTTTTGAGAGACTTTTTATTACTTAATTTTAGAATCCATGGGCCCAGCAAGATGGCTCAGGGATCTAACGCACATGTTTAGGAAAGCTTAGGCAACTGCAGGGACCGCGGTTCGATCCCTGGCACCAACGTGCTGTGCCAGCCCCACCCCCAGGGCAGGTTGAGCCGGCCATAATATAATAAAAATAATAATAACAACAACAATAATAATTTTAGAATCCTATATTGATCTTCACTGTGAAATGCAAAGGTGCTTATGAAGTCAAAGAAATGTAATGATAGCATGATAGCACATAGGAGAATTTCAGTTAGACAAGAAACTTCCCGGCAGGTGAACAAAGGACCACCTACTTTCCAAGAGGCCAAGTGCAACAGCGAGTACATCACAGATCATGTCTGTACAAACCATTTCATCAGTATGAAGCAAGCACAAGGAGAGCCTCCTTAGTTTGGGTTTGGTTCGCTGTGTTATTATAAACTGTTCATTACCCTATTGGTATTTAAATACTTGTTGTTATAGTAGAAGGAAGATGAAGTCTGGGTTTTTAAAAAGACTTTCTCGCCTATTCTGTCTCTGTAAACTCAAGTGTTTTTCTAAACTCTCTGGCTGACCTCCAATAAGAAATTCTGAAAGGGCCGGTCTTGTCTCTCCAGAAACCCATTAGGCTATAGCACCAAGCTAATCCTTTGCATATCGGACACACTGTAGGGGTGTGGTGACCTGGCCTCTCTGCCAGAATGGAATTCCTATGAGCCCAGTGCAGGAGCAGAAAGATTCTCTACTGACCACGAAAATCACTGCACTATGCCTGGGGAATGTCGTGACTTCTGAGTTCCTAAATTCTTTGAACTGTTTCACTTAAACTATGCAGTACCAGAAAAGCATGAGACAGCACAGCACATAAAAATAACTGGATTTCATCCATTCCTTAGGTACTCATTCAATTTTAAACAGATAGCGAACGCCAGGTCCTTTGCTTAGTAGTAGAAAACTAATGAAAACAGAAAGGTAGCCACAACCTCTGCTGTCCTGGAGTCTATCACCCAGAGGTGGATGTAGAGCTCAAACATTAACTCAGCACTGTCCAGCTTCATTACTACTCCACTGGTGTAAGCAATAAAAAGGACAATCGCAAGGTGAGAGAATGTGTATGAAGTGAGGCCTGTCCTTGTTGCGGCATAAAAAGTGCCTTCCCATATGAAAGTTCACTAAGGCCAAAGACAATGATACAAGGAAGGGTGGGTGGTTATTAATGTCACTGTACCAATAAAGAGCCAGAGCTCAGAGGCTCTGCGAGTTTTACAAGGTCACGTACTAGCAGGACGCAGTGCCTGCAGTAGGGCTCAGGTCTTTCTTTCCAATATTCTCTCTGTGTGTCACCATGCCTGCCAGCTTAATGCAGTCATTTTTGAAAACAAAACATTTGAAAAGTCAAATGCTCTTTTGTTGTCCCACACAACAACCAACACCACTGAACCTGAAAATGAAGCGAAACCAGGGGAATGCTCCCTTTTAAAGGACTTTTAACTAATACTTTAGTACAACTCCTAATTTTTGGCTCTTTTCTTTCCCCAAAACTGATACACATAGAAATAATCAATTTATTTCAGTGTTATGAATAAAAATGGACAATTATCACTGCCTCTAACTTGAGCAGGAAGCAGGAAGTTCTTTCTCCTTTTCAAATTCTTACATTATAAAAGAAATAAACTATATATTTCATTATTGGAATAAATTCAACTAACAACAAGATTTGTAGCAAAACCATTTATACTTCTTTCTCCCCACCCAGTTCCTTTGCCAGAGGTAAGCAATGTTAATTCTGTCACTTACAGTGGTGGATAAAGTTTGGTTTATGTGCTAATTTTGACCCTAGAGGTGATTCAGTATGTGTCAGCAATTTACCTATTTTCATTCAAGGATATCTGTGAGCATACCTTTATGGTAATTCATGTAAATAGTCTACATTTTAACAAATACTATTTCATAATATTTATATATCGTAATTTTTATGAGCCATTCCCACCAATGTGCTCTTAGTGCTTTGTAATTGATTGCTATTAGAATGTCATAACAAGTACCCATGCATATGTCTGTGGACCCATGCAAGTGTCACTGCCACAGAATAGATACTGCATGTTGGTATCTGTACAAATAGCTTTCTGGGGAGACATTCCCTCCAAAATGTCCTCCCCCCTATGAGCAACCTGGCATGTGACTGCAATGCTTCTCAATGTTTATAATTTGATGGCAAAATAATACCCTTATTATCATTTTTCATTTGCATATACATATGTATGGTGAAATTAAATGTGCCATCACGTGACTTTTATTGTCAGCATTTTTCTTTCCTCACGTGTCTTATCTACTTTTCTGTTTTTTTGTGTGTGTGGTTGCATGAGACTTTTTTCTTATTCATTTGAAATATTTCTTTGTAACTTATAGATGTTCATACACATATGGTGTTTGTTGAGATATTTTCTCCAAATCTGTCAATGGTGTTTTAATTTTATTTACATTGTTTTGCACCATAGAAATGTTACATTTTATGCATCTTACATTTTAGGCATGGTGGTGGCTATTTCTTGTTTTGACTTGGTTGCTGTTGGCTGCCTAATGTTCAGTCCACATATATGATTTAAATAGCCTCGTTTCCTTTGGAATAATTTTCTATCCCTCATATGATAGTTTGATGATGCTATTAACCAAGGTACTCTGCCCTCTTAGAACTTGTATGCTTGTACTGAGATTTACACTATCTGACTGGACAAGATTCATTCACTTCGCAATAAACAGTATTCATTTGCTTCGCTCAGGGCACAAAACCTGTGTGCCATCACCAGTCTGCCACAAGTTAACTTCTATTTCTACATTTCTACAGATCTGATTTTTTTAAAAAAGTTGTGTGTGTGTGTGTGTGTGTGTGTATGTGTGTTTGTGTGTGCAGGATCTCACTATGCAGCTCCAACTCATAGTGATCCCCCTGTTTTCAGCCTCCCTAGTGCTGGGAATTATAGGCGTGTGCCACCATGCCTGGACTTCATTGCTGGTTGAGTGTGCCTAGGAGTGGGGCTGGCATGGCGTGGGGTACCAGAGATCAAACCCTGGCCCCCGCACTTGCCTAAGCAAACATTTAGTTCACTGAACTGTCTCGCCAGCCCTTCTACAGTTCTGATTAACATACCAGCCAATAACAAATGCACACTTCAAGACAGAAACAGATGATTTAATTTATTATAATCTACTATCATTCTTCAAGAATCTTTTTTTTAAGACAGGATCTCACTATGTAGTACAAACTGTCCTTACACTGACTTATGTAGCCTAGGCGGGCCTCAAACTCATGGCAAGCCTCATGCCTCTGCCTCCTGTGTGCTGGGATTACAGACATGTGCCACTACATCCAGCAAGATTCATCTTCTTATTCACAGGTTAAAAGGTAAGTGGAATAGGACTATGGCAGGAATCATGACCTCTGCATCTGGTGTCACTAATCTCTTCCATTCCCTCCAGAAATGCAAGATTATCTTTAGTTTAATATCCTTGAATGCAAAGCCAGGTCTTATGGTTTCACATATTGTGACATTTTTGTATCATAATAACCAATATAAAAAGTATTAAAATTGTTTAATTTTATCCATTCCAAATATATAAGTTTGAGATGGGGTGGTCAGGAAATCACAGGAAGTACTTGGGGATACTCAGGGTCCAAGCCAATATTCTACCACTCACTGGATATGAGTTGTGAGTACTGGACCACAGTGCTGATGGCATCTCCAGAAATTCATGGCATTTTAGAGTCAGTACCTGTTGACCTTTTAAGCCCACTGATTATTTTCCCAATGCATAATCATGCTCAAAGTGGCTGACAGTCTTTTTAGAGATGCCTAAGAGGGGAATGCCCATAAATTTCTGGTTATATAACAGCATCCTTTCTCAAGGTAATCTATTCTACCTTTATTCAGGGTACTCTAAGTCTATTAAGTGTCTCACAAAAGAATTAATTGAGGGAATGCTCACACCTTTCTTTTGTGATGACTCAAGTTAGCATCTTAGTCATAAAACCTAGTTAAGTTTTTCAGTTAAATAAGACTTCATAGTATATCAGCGGATTTCATTTGTGGGAACATCGTTATCATCTACTCAATGTCAATACCTTTTGGTGAATTTATTCTGATTATGAATCTGCTTCTAGTACAACCCTCATGTCTACATTGTCTTGGGTGATTATGTGCTATAGCTTGGCTATTGACATCTGAGAATTTCTATTATCACCAGTGAATTTCTGTAAACTTCAGTCTTATGCCAAGAGTTCCTCTATGAATCCTGGATACATTAGTTAATTTTCTTTTGCTATAGTGAAATATTAAAGGTTGAATACTTTATAAAGAACAGAGGTTTACTTAGCTCACAGTGTTGGAGGCTGAAAGTCCAAACATCATGATGGCTGCTCTAGTGAGGGTCAGTAGCAGATAGTGTCATGCCATGGTGGGAACATAGGTAAGAGGGAGAGATTACACGATGAGACAGAAAGCCAGTGTAAGGACGGGGCCCTCCCATGAGGCTCCATCTGTTCAAGGTTCCACAACTTCCTACTATTGCTATCAGGTGTTGGGCCAAGTTTCAACACACTGACTTTTGGCGGACATAAACATTTATAAACAATAGTGCTAGCCCATAAAAACTTCTACCATAGGATTCTTCCTAGATGGTCATAAACACATTTCTTGCATCCTGGCCTAGCCTTGGTAAGGTGGGCATCTTTTGGATGCTCTCAAGTTGAAGAAGTGAATGAAAATATCACTTTTTCACACTTTGACTCAATATACTTAACTGGGAATTCAAAACCTCAAGCAAATCAGACTTTTTTTTTCTAGGTTTGCAATCCACTTAAAAATCAAGCAGCCAGGGGTGGACACACACTGGGGACCCCCTTCTTGTTCCTCTCTTTTGGACAGGAGATTTCTTTCCCTCAATAAATATATTCTGTTCATTAAAAACAAAATCAAACAGCGGGGGCTAGGGAGATAGCTCAGGGGCACAAGTGCCTGCCTGGCAAGCGCAAGGTCCTGAGTTTGATCCCTGGTTCTGTAATAAATAAATAAATAAATAAATAAATAAATAAAAAAAAATATCAAACAACTAGCCACATTATGCACCTGATTTTCACTGACATGTCTTATAAAATGTCTCGTGATCATCCCCAAGCTTTCCCACCTAGAGTCATTTAGTTATAAGTGCCCCAAAGGGATTTTTTCAGTAACTGTCTTGTTGGTGGGTTCCTGGGTGTTTCCATTACTATCAGTTACAGGAGCACTGGTGTTTTTAATCCAATAGGAACCAATGCCAGGCACACTGGTCTTTATAGTTGCGTTACTTTGAAACCTTCAAGGTTCCATCACCAGTAACATTGACACATCAACCTAGTCAGGAAAGCAAGGATGACTGGTACTACAAAATGAATGATTTATCACAGGAATTACACCTATGCAACAGTAAGAGGAGCTAAGGAGCCTCAAAAAAAGCCTCTCACTGCTACTCACAGAAGTTAACCAGATGATGTTTCAGGAAGTTAAGCATTGCCACCTGCTTAAGTACACCATGGAGTAGGCCAGTGTTGAACTCTCCAGATGTTTCCTTTTATTGCTGCTGCTTCTGAGATTTCACAACAGAACCTGTGGTTCTGGGTCTGGTAGAACTCTTAATTAGAAGAGCTAGAAGACGGGGAGGAAAATTGCACAGAGAATAGGAAAAGGTGAGAACATGGTGGCAGAAGCTTGTGCAAAGGTCCTGAGGTAGGAAATAAGTTTGTAAACTAAAGGAGAGCAATGTGTTAGAGGTATAAGAAAAGAATAGAACATCAACTTAGGATAAAATTATACAGAGATGGGTCATATTATGGAGGGCATTATGACAGTTTAAAGGTTACAGTATTTTAAGTGATTTAAGAAATCTTTGAAGGAATTCTTGAATGTCATAAATGTGGTGATTTTCATCATCAAAATTTTATTATTGTTTTATCATCAAAATTTTGTTACTGTTAGGGACTACAATGAGCATTTTCACAATATTTCACCTAACATCTACTGAGCCCTACAATATGCCAGAGAGTATGCTGGGAGATTCAATATTCAGCAAGAGAGATATGGGGACTGTTTTCAGGAAGTTTGTGGTCTATCAAGCACTGTGACATTTAATCCCTATAATTTCTATGACGTAGGAGACTGAGGCACGCAGACAGAATGAAACTGAATGAGGACATCCAACTAGAACTGTACAGGTTCAATGTCTGCCCCTGCTCCAGCGTATTTGCAGGACTTGGCTTTAGAGCAGGATTCTCGCTGTCACCCATGCTGCCATGTAAACTCTAGGATAAACCCAATGAATAAATCACTGGAATATTATTAATTTCCTTCTCTTTTTATGGTCCTCATTCCTCTAGGCCTATGTCAATGTGCATAGTTTAGATTATAAATTTCACTTGAGCAAGAAAATAAGACAGCCTTGAGTGTGGCAAGAGCCCTCTACAGAATTCAGAGCAACTGATAAACTCTCAGTTTATCATGTTTAAGGCATGTGCTGAGCAAGAACCTGGCTGTCCATCATGAGAACTGAGGGTCTGTATTACATTGGACATCATCACTGGGGTGACACATTCAATTTGGTGGCTTTGTATTAGAGTCACACCTTTTCGCCATGTCCTCTTTCCTTAAACAGGAAATATAGTAGTACATATTTTTAAGTTTTTAAAAACCTTTCTCACTGACTTGAAGTTAAAAAACAAAGTTAAATTAATGTTGAACATATTGAACCAGTATTGGGCGATAAAAATCTAGATTTGGTTGTCAGAACTGTCAGGCGATTTAGAAACCGAATAATGCACACCCTACTAATTGCTTTTATGTTCATTTATCCAAGAAACATGAGTCACCTCTCACAGAGTACTAGTTCTGAATGACTTACACCTTGTCGATGACAGAGGTCTGTGTTATTCTTACAGAAACTTTCCAAGATGTATTTCTTTCAAAATAATTTGAACTTTCTCTGATTTAAACTTATCTGATAAAAGTTGTATCTTTTCTCAGAAGTGTCTGACCTAGGGGCTTAACCTTCCCTGTCTCTTTTCTTAGCCAAGAGTTTGTTTGGAATTCAGGAAAGTGAAGTCTTTGAGTTTTTTGCTGTAAAGAGCGCCAGTGCTCCGATGACAGATTAATCCAGCCACATGATCACTGAAGCTCTGTGGTAGAAGCATGATTTTTTTTTTTTTAGTAGAGAATCCAAAAATACTGTGAAATGGCAGTGTGGCATAAAAATCCACATAGTGCATATTTCAGTCTATTGAAACAAGGGTCACCGCATTCCAGAGGAATGAGAATGCTGATTATTATTTTATCACTAAGAGTTTAGGTGGACTTTGCCCAACCGGATGTTAAATATGAGGGTCTACTCCAAGACTGAGGGGAAAAACTAAAACTGTAACTAACCAAACAGCAAAGAAATGGTTAACTGTTACAAAAATTCTGCTGCTTCAGAAGGAAGTATTACCATTGCGCATGCGTGTGTACATACACACACACACACACACACACACACACATACACACACACACATACACACACACACACATACTTTCAGTAGCACAATGTTTTGATTGACCCTTTGATCCTTTTACATTTTACAAATGATCCTAATAGAAAAGGCATGGGCAACACTAGGCAGACAACTTTCCTTAACCCCTACTGTACCAGGACCCCTACCATGCCAGGACTTCCCACGTGGAGGCTTAAATCAGTCCATTCACATAAATGCATGAAGCCCAAAACAATTAACACTTATACCTATTTTTAGTGAGTATCTCTATTAGCCAGATTTTTCTCTTAAAATTTCAGCTGTCCATTCTAGGGACCACTCTGTATTCTGACTATGAAATTTTAGGCACAAGAATGGTTACCAAGAATTAAACCACAAAGACTAAACCATAAGTCCTCTAAAATAACTATTAAAGTCTTCTACCTTACATTTCTGGGAATTTCACATTGACGAAAGATTGACACATGATTATGGCAGAATTTATGTATTTATTCAGCATAGGGAGTGGCAGTACCCACTGTCTGGAATATTATTCCAAATGGGAGGATCTGGCAACAGGGATCAATCATACTGCTGAGTCAAATTTTGGCCTCCCTCCTGGAGATTCCTAAATATGGGCATCAATGGCACTATGTACAAAGATGGCTTTGTTATGTGTCTATTTTGCCAGTCGACACCAGTGAAATGTTAATTGTTTTTTCTTCAAATCAGCAACTCTTCTGTTCTCATTGCCATTAATCTTTAGAAATTAGCATCAATGTGGCACTTTGAAAGTACCCCAAAATTTTATAAAATAAGTTACAGGATTACTTTTTTTGCATAAGTGGAAATAAGAGCATAGATAGTTCCTTAAGGTCCTAAAATTTACTGGCAGGCAGACCCCATAAGAAATCAAGGCCTATTCTATTCCTTTACATATTTTGCAATGAATGAGATCTTTTTAGAAATATAGAAAAAAAGAAAAGATGAGAGAGAGAGAGAAAGAGAGAGAGAGAGAGAGAGAGAGAGAGAGAGAGAGAGAGAATAGACCTTAGACCTTGCCTGACCAGTTCAAGGATCCAGGTTGGCTCTCTAGCACCACATGCCTGGCCTGAAACCGAACCCTGCTTGGTGGCATGCCCCTGTAATCCCAGCACTGGAGAGGCTGAGACAGGAGGGTCAGTATGAGTCTGAACTATGTAGCAAGATCCTGGAGCAAGTAGATTAAAAAGGAAAAAAATAGGCTTAAACCTAAAACTTGATGTAATTTGTCTTCCCTATCATATTAACAGTTCTTTCTAAGAATTACCTAAGTTTCTCATATTTAAACTTCTATATAATCTGTGTT